>WURV02183462.1:0-13046 GCA_011762755.2 Epimenia babai | reverse complement strand
CCCCCATGGGCAATGGGGTTTAAGGCGCTTTCAGCCCGAAAAACGCCACAGTTAGTATACTGGTTAGAGCGGGATTTTAACCAGAGAATCCCTGGATTCAAAGTCAAGCGCTCTAACCACTACGCCAGCTGCCCCCAATCAGCAAATATAGTCTTCAGGCCCAGAAGTAAAGAGTCAGTCTACTTCCAACTTAGCAAGGCTTAGCATTATTCAATATTATACTCGATTCGTCAGAACTGGTAATAAGACTGACATCCTTCTCAATTACTTTACGACGAAAATACACGACCTGGTTATATAAACAGAGATCTGGCTCACTGACGAAGGCGATGAGTTGATACTAAAAGAACTCTCTCCACCTGGTTGCTCGATCTGTGCTGTCCCGCGTAAAGGGCGCACTGGCTGAGGGGTCGCTGTTATTTACAATAACATCTTGTCCTTTTCTGCTGTCGTATCTGTAGACTACAGTTCATTTGACCTGCTGGAGTGTTTCATGGAAAATATTCGGGTTGTGGATATCTACCACCCAGATTCCCCACAGGGGGTGTTCCTATCTGAATTTACAGACTTTAGACACGGTGGTCATGTGCCGATGTGAATTGCTGGTGATTTTGATATTCATGTTGAACGACTGGATGATGCATTCCCGTCTCAATTTCTCGCGTTACTTGAGCAACGTAATCGCCGTCAACACATCGATATTCCTACCCATGACAAGGGTGGTACGTTGGATCTGTTGATCACTCACGATGATACTGATGTTGTATCGGACGTTATGTCACACGATCTCTATATATCTGATCACTATGCCATTGAATGCTACATTTGCTGCCAACGATCACGTAAAAAGCCTCTCCGTAATTTGACGTTCCGCACCTTCAAGTCGTTTGATGTTGTAGCTTCCAACAATGCTATTGCTAGCTACCAGGGTTTCGTCAATTACCCGTCTGACGCATCGATCGATGACCTGTGTTTTATTTACGAGGCCTCGCTGATACAGCTGTTGGATGCCCAAGCGCCGCTTACAGTAGTCAAATTCAAAGACTGTCCATCGTCACCGTGGTTTTCATCTGTCATCGTCAAAGCTCGTTGTTTTTGCCGCAAAGCCAAAGCTGTTGCTAGGAAATCACCGACTGCAGAAAATCATCATCGGTATGTGAAGGCTCGCCAAGAGTATCACTCGGCCTGTCAGTCGCGAAAGAAGAAGTACTTCGGCGAGAAATTTTCTCAGTGTCACGGCGATCGGGGCGCAATCTATCAGACTATAAATGCACTACTGCATCGCACAGTGCCGCCTAAGCTTCCAAAAGCACGACAAGTAGTAATAATAATACGGCTTTATTTACATTGCCGAATTATCCCTTGGTCAATAATGACAACATGATGTCGATGACGCTTCACAATGTTGCTACTTAAAAAACATAGACTAATGAAATTATGTACTGCAATGCCTAGTAGTGGTTTTAATTTTGTATGAACTTCTACAATATACACATACTTACAGTGATGACTTTGAATTATGAAGAATTGAATGTAAATATGTAAAACAATGTGAACTAAGAATACGCATCAGAACTGTTCATTAAGTCTACATGTAATCATAAGAGAAGAGGAGAGTTTTTAGTTTGGATTTAAAGATGTTGAGAGTGGGAGATGTTTTGATGTCAAGAGGGAGTGCATTGAAGAGTAAAGCGGAGTTGAATGTGAACGTACGATCGCCGAAGTGTACACGCATAGAACTTGGGACAATCAGATTGAGTGTTTTCGACTGCCTCGTGTTTCTGGCAGACTTATCAATGACCGTGAGATTGCTGAAATACTTTGGTGCAGTGAGATCAAGACATTTTTAGGTAACAAGTGTTTTAAGCTGTATGCGCTGTTGTACAGGGAGTCAGTGAAGAGAGATCTGAGATGGGGTAATATGTTGTGAGCGATGAGTGTGAGTGAGAAGACGAGCTGCATTAGGTGTACAAATATAAGTGCATATTTTACACTTAAATGTCACTTTTATGATTTATCTTTTCTCCTGCAATTTGCAACTTTGTCAATTATAAATCACTTTAATACTGTACACAAGCTACAATTCCAACTGATGAGTCAATAGCATGGCATGAAGCACATGATCTGCAGAAATTAACTTGTATCACGACTTATGTCACAACTTGCTGACAAGTTGCTTTGGTAAATATTTAATACAATTAGGTAGTAAAATACCCAGACCTGAATATAGGCTATAACACGTAGAGTGACAGTCGCAAGATAGAGTGAATTGGTGATGAAGTCTAGGATGTTCCACATGTCCTCAATGTATTCTTTGGCTCCATCAATCCACAACTGCTTGATCTCTGACCAGATTAAACCTGCAATGAAGAATTAGTGATGATTCTAGAGTGTTCCAAATGTCCGCAAGGCATTCCTCGACCCTAGCATTATGACCAGATTAGATCTGCCAACAATAATTAGTGACGAGTCTTGAATGTTCCACATGTACTGAATCCTTGCCTCCATCAATTACAGCTGCTTGATCCCTAACCAGATCAGACCTGCCAAGAAAAATTAATTTCTATACGATATGCTGCTCATTAATATAAAAACCAATTTGCTGCACAGCAATGCTATGGTTAGATTCAAAATGACTGGTAACAAAAAAAGAGCTCTTAGCTTACATTATCGTGATTGAATTTGTATAAATACAATTCCCAGGTTATACAGTTGCTGCACGTTGTTAGGTTGAGTAAGAGCAATTGACACAGGTTCTCCCAGATTTAATTAAGGTGAACATGCCGTACATTTATGTAATGTTTTAATTACATAGTATTCATATATACCTTTAGATTGGTGAGGTGTTGCTTTGTCCATTAAATGATATCACAGACTAATATCTTGAGCAAATTGTCAAAGAAATTCACATCGTATGTTGTCAGGATACTTTACAGAACTTAAAACTCAATTCTCGCCTCACCATTCAGCACTGTTATGTCAATGTCTGGCAGTGAGAGGTACATCAAGACCTGGATGCTACACTAGCACAAAAACATCTGATAGATAATTCCTCAATGTTTAGAAACAATTGCCCCCATCGCATTTCTTAGGTCGCTGAAAAGATGCATTCCGAATGCAAGAGTGTAAGAAGATATGGGTCCTGTCATCTTACTGGAACCCCGTCCTGACTTCAACCAAATTCTCTGAAGAAATTTCCAGTCTTTAAAAACTGACTCTAAACCTGAATGATGGTTGATAACTAGTTAACAGCAACTGCTCTGTATACTGACTGTTTTCCGACTTTGCTTGGAGCAATCCCTTATATACCATAAGGAAACCGTTTCATGCTTTAGAGGCATATGGGTGGCATGTTACAATATCATTAGTTGTAAAACAAGATATGGTTGAAAACCAGTTAACAGCAACTGCTCTGTATACTGAATGTTTTCTGACCTTGCTTGGAGCAATCCTTAATATACCATAAGCAAACTGTTTCATGCTTTAGTGGCATATAGGTGGCATGTTACAATATCATTAGTTGTAAGACAAGATAAAGTAAGCAAATTAATATCTAATGGCAGTTATTAAACTATTAAGCTCAAAATCAACCAATACAAAATGAAATATGGGAGTGTGCCCTGAGAAACCTTGTAATGCAATATACCTGTCAAGAATCAAAACACAGATTTCTGTGTGTACCAAAGCACTTCTAGTATTATTGCTATTTGTTATTGTGTACAATTATCAAATTGATAGCTATAACCTAGTGATGCTTTTCAAACTAGTTTATAATGGATTTTTTCAGATGATATATGTGAAATTAAAGGAAAGTATGAATGCCGTGACTTATTACTCCAAAAACTTAAATCTCCATCGCAACATCCTAACAAATTTCCGACCTTCTCTGACCTAATCTGCTTCTCCAAACTTCTTGCCTACCTCACAACTAACTTCTTGCTCTCACCTCGACAATCTGCATACTGACTAAACTTTAGTGTGGCAACTTCTCTACTCTGCATCAGTAACAGCATCAGACAATATCTGGATAATGGCAATTCTCTTCTCATCCTGCTTGATCTAAGTGCCGCCTTTGACACTATCGATCACAATATTCTTCATACTCGTCTAAGATCTCTTTGGCAATGCCCTTGCATGGATCAAATATTAGCTACAAGACCGGCGATATATTGTAAAAATATCTGACTTCATATCAAATCCTCATCTATTCCCTTATGGCGTCCCACAGGGTAGCATACTTGGTCCTATACTCTATAGCATGTACACTACCCCGCTTGGCAACATCATCAGCATTAATACAGCATCGACTACATGTTTTACGCCGACGATACCCAACTCAGGTTTGACTACCTGTCAAACACAAAGATGGTGACTTTGCCTACGTATGAAACCCTTTTTTATTATATTTGTTCTACTTTCCACTGTATTATTCAACATTGTTATTTATTTCATGCTCACTGTAAATGTACGTAATTGAATCTAACACTGATCTGTATTACTGTAAGGTGTTAATTTTATATAATTTCAGTAATTACATTATAGTCTTAGACCATTACGCTATTGTTTCATGTAAAGTGTGTTTGACAGCTCAGCTAATAATTACACGTTAATCAAATACAGTAAACTTCATTTCATTGCATGAACTCTTGACCTTAAGAATGTATGTGATTTACATATACGTACCAATGACATAGGCAAGTATCATCCATTCAACGCTAGTAGGAAATGCCCCGCGTAATTCCTTCATCATCGGTGATGCACCAAAAATACTTGTGGGCAGGATTATCTCCACCCTTTGTGATACTAGGATTAATAGCACTGTAAATATCAGAATATACCAACTAGTATCGCAAGAACATCAAGACGTAAAATGATGCTGGCTGTAATTGCATCAGATAGTGAACACACAGGATATGGACAATGAATAGACCCAAATTACTGCAACAAGAGGCGCAAGAAGCCTCAAGACACTCACCTGAAAAAATTGAGAAAAAGAGAGAAAAAGACAGAACAAGAGGCCAAGGAGGCCATCTTGATATTAGAACAACAAGACAACATGGAGTCTGCTTGACATCAAAAACAAGGGGCCAAAGAGACCTGACAAAACTCATTACGATACTGAAACAAGACAAGAGGCCGAAGAGACCCGACAATACCCATTATGATACTGAAACTAGACAAGAAGCCAAAGAGACCCGACAATACCCATTACGACACGGAAACAAGGAAATACAGATTTGTGGAAAAAACCTAGGCTGAAATCATATCTAATATCCAAAACAGAGATGCCCTAAACAAATCTGAATAAGACATGGTGATAAAGATTTTCATATAAAAAAGTCGATAGAAATTAGCCCCTTTTTCTGTGATGATGAGATGCTGAAAAAATCTTAAAGATACTAACCCAAGGGCAATATCTGCAAAATGGCAGACCTCTGCGATAAGCGTTTCTTGAGAAAAAAATTTTAAATAAAAAATACGAACATCGGCTTAAGTTACTTCCCCTAGGTGCAATAACGATACCATGAACAAATCTAGAAGAGATCTGCCGAATAGCAGAACTCTGTGATGACCGGTTTTTTAAAAAAAAAACAGACGGACGACGGACAAACTTTGATCAGAAAAGCTCACCGAGCATAAGCTCAGGTGAGCTAATAAAAATACTGTAATTCATCAAATTCAATTGATGAAAGTAGAGTGGATGTTTCTTTTCCGGCCTATATAATGAATATTTATATGCTGATAGGTGTCAGTGATATCTTGATTGTAACACCATATGAAGTTTGAAAATTTTAAAGGTTTTCTTCGGATGGCAATGATTTTTTCAAACTTAAAAAGAAAAATTTAGTGGTGTTTCTTTAATACAAAAGGCCAAATAGGCCTCAGGACGCTCACCAAAAAAAGACCAAACAAGAGGCTATCTTAATACTTAAATGAGAAGACATCAAAAACAAGAGGCCAAAGAGACCTGAAAATACCCATTAAGATACGATACGAGAAAATACAGATTTGTGAATAGAAGTTTGCTGAAATCACCTCTAATTGCCGAAAAAGAGATGCCCTAAACAAATCTGAATGAAACCTACACAGACAATATCTGCAAAATGGCAGACCTTTGCACTGAGAAGACATGGATATAAAGATTTTCAAATAAAAATCCTTGAGAAGATTTTTTGAGAAAATGTTAACATCGGATGGATGGATGGACAGACGGACGACGGACAAACTTCGATCCGAAAAGCTCACTGAGCCTAAGCTCAGGTGAGCTAAAAATAGCACATCATCATATTCCATTATCTTTAGCTTTGCATGATGCTGCAAATGCCACAACTTATTAATAATGCGAGCATTATGAAGTATATTTGATATGCAAAAGCTTGTGTTAATTCATTATAGTTAGTAAACAAGGTGTAACCTTTGTATTTTCGTATTCACGACATGGCTAACATGGCAACCCACACCTCTACGTCTATACGCGCAAGAGAAAATTTTGTGCTCATGAAAATAACCTTGTTGTATTTAGTACTAGTCATGAAATTACGTAAGCATTGGTAACACATGTTTTTTAAAATTAATTAGGATTTTTTAAGCAAATTAGCTAGTTACATGATTGTTATAGTGAATCATATTCATCTCTACCATAAGTCTGCAGACATTAAATGAAATTTTAAACATACATATACTCTTCAAAAAAAGACACGCAACATTAAAATATATACAATGCATATTATGTCAAATATAGACATTTTAAACCTGTGATACCACAGTCACTGGTTAATGTCCATGGCATTATGTCACTAATATCGAGTGTGTCCACCATGAGCATTGATCACTGCCTGACAGCGTCTTCCCATTGACTGTGTGAGGGTCTGCAGCGTTGCTTGTGGAATGGCTTCCCATTGCTCCTGGAGAGCCTTCTGGGTCGGTCTTCTGTTTGGTCTTCTGTTCGCCTACGTTCACGATATCGTTCCCACAGACGTTATACTGTAGAACGATGGACATTGAAATGCCTTGCAACAGCAAATAGCGTTTCACCAGCTTCCATACGTCCTATAGCATTTTTTCGTTGTGCTTCTGTGAGTCTAGGCGTGACTTCGGTGTGTTGTAAATCAGATAACAATATGCCACACATTTTGATAACCCGCTACTTTTGTAGGGAAAAGTCAGCTTGAAACATGTGGCATAAAATTCTGCCCAATTTGTAAGTTGTAAAACGATTAGAGTGCATTGTGAAAAAGTCACGTGATCAAACACATAGGCTGACTACACAAGTTTGAGTAACTTTTAATGCGACAAAATGTAGCCTATGGACATTAACATGGATTCTAGTAACATAATTATGGTATATCTATGGTGTTTATCAATATATATATGAAATAATACATGTTGCGTTCCTTTTTTTGAAGAGCATAGATACAAATTCATATTGTTTATATTTGATTGCAGGTACTATCTGGGCATCTTGCCATATTTTATGGACGAAACTTCCATAAAACCTATATAAATCAAACTCTCTGTTATCTTTGAAGCGACGAATTAAAAGCATTTTTTCGCAATAATCACGCAATAGTCACGCAATGTCAATCATTTCACATGATACGCTTTATCTTCTGTTTTTAGTTCATCAGCATTCCCGCGATCAATATAATTTCATGATTTTCGTACGATATAAATGCTTTACGTTTATCATTTTACGAAATGAGCAGGGTTGTTGCGCTTGAATAGAGATAACGAGAAAGATTTGCATTGAAGTGGGTAGTCTATTTAAGAAATGTACTGTGGACAAATTTGTATTGTGTGATTGGGCTTTACTATCATTAGTAAAATATCACTAAAACACTTATTTATTCTCTCTTTTCCTCCCTGGCCTTTAACATCTGAGACAACACATCATAACAGGGCAAATCATAGCGGTTATAAGTAAGACGTGGAACACAAAATGAATTCCGCTGGATTGATTTATTGTCATAGGAAAAACCGTATGCAGTGGCATTTTGATCAGTGATTCCTGGGTAATTGCATGTCATTGAGTATATCCGCAGACAGTTCTATTTGCATGTATATTTCATTTTAGTTATGTGGGGGTGATGGAAGGTGTGTGGGGATAATGGAAGGTTTCCGCTCCCGAATGTAATAAAATTATTGTGAGCCACACTTGCCCTTCTCTAGAGGGACCGGCGGCGCATGATATCAAGAAATCGGGATATTTTTTTAGCACCCTTGAGGTATTGTGCACAGTTCTCTTCGTGGAAGGTGTGGAAAGAGCCAGTCGGGTCTAATAGTGAATGAACATGGTTGAGGGCATCTAGGAGGACATGGGTTATAACGTGGCACTACGTATCCCATAAACCATGTCAGTTTCCTGTTAATGACGTATATCGAGTTATTTATCGTGGATTTCGAGAATGCATCCGCATCAAGAATGGGTAGTCACTGCATGCTAAAAATGAGCGTCCGTTCGAACGATGTTAGTCATAAAAAAATGAATACTTAATAAAGTTAAAATGTTTTTGATTAACTGAGATATGAAAATGTCTATGCTGGCAGCAGAATGGGGTGGAACTTACACTTCATATATATATTTTAGGATGTATGAGCAGCTATTAGGCCAGACAACCATTCACTACTAGTTCCTGAAAAACTGCATAAAAGTTAGAAATTGTTGGATTCGGTTTTTCAGTACGTCAATATATGTTACCTCTTCCCAGTCCTGGTGCCTTGTGGCACAGAGTTTTTCTATTTTTCTTTCACCGCTGCTGGAACCCGCACCTCATCCTAAGAGCTCCAGCCACCCTCTTTAATTTCCCTCTCAACTGTCTTCTTCCAAGTTGTTTTTGGTCTTCCCTGTCTTCTACCCTCAGATGCCCATGTCATCGCTACATTACAATTATTTTCTTTAATCCTGCCTTAAGATATGTACGATCATTTTCCATCCTCTGGTCTTAACTTTCTTACTGAGTGAATGTATGTGAGCCCTTTTAAGTGCTCTGTTCTGATATTTTTTGCTATCGAACACAGAAAATTCTTCGCATGCACTTACTCTAGAAAACATCCACAATTTTGTCATCACTTTTATTTATTTTCCAGGTCTCACATCTATACAGTAAGGCAGGTAACACTAAGGTTTTGTGAAGCCTGAGTTTAGTTACTCATGAGATGTTATTGAATTTTAAGTTCTTCTAAGCTTTTAAGCAAATTCTCCTGTAGTCCAATACTAGTTGGAACAAAAATCTCGACATGTTACAGCCTTGTATGACTCCAGTCTTAATTCCAAACCATTCTCTCTCGTATCTATCCAGTATCTCTTCAAAATGCTCGGTCCATCAATCTTGCATATCTTTTTTTGACTAAGGATGTTACTGTTTTTATCTAGTACTTCTGTATATTGCTTAGGTTTTTCATTGCACATTGTCTTTGTTAAGTCATCAAGAGTCTTCATATATTGACTTTGTGCAGCTTCTGCGGCTTGGTTGGCGATATCCAGCTATTTTATAATATGTTTTATATATATATATATTTTATACCTTCCCTGCTTTTATACTTCATTTCACCTCCCGGTATTTCTCAATATATTTTGTTCTCAGTTCTTGTATCACCCTTACTGATCAAGTACTCAGCATCTTTTTATTAATCCACCTTCGTCTCCTATCTGCCATGATTTCTCGCCTATCGAGGGTTTTTCTTTTTTCGGGCCTTACCCAACACGGACTCCGCAGTTTCTGTATACCGGTATGCTTTTCTCAATACTTATAAATCTCGCTCGACTTCACCGTTCTCATTTTCCAACTCGTCTTTCTCTAGCGCATGGTAGCTGTTTCTTCAAGTGATGTTGAATGCCTTAATGACATCTTCATTTCCAAGCCCTGATGTGTCGCACTCAACACGGCTGCCATTCTTTTGTCTCAGTGGTCTTCTTAGTCTAAGTTTGATGGCAGTACATACCAGGCGGTGGTCGCTTCTCTAGTCCGCAGATCTGTAGACTTTTGTATCTCTCACTGAGTTCCTAAATCGCTTACTAATCAATACATGATCTATATGGTTTCTAGTCTTTCCATTGGGTGAAACCCATGTCTCTTTGTGGATACCTTTGTGTGGAAAAAATGAAAAAAGTCCCTGTTATGACCAACTCATTAATTTCGCAGAATTTGCAGTCTTTCCCCATTATTATTTTGCTGTCGCAAACCGTACCTGCCAATAACCATTTTCATCAATCTCATTTCGATCTCTAACTTTTGCATTCGTGTCTCCGGTGACGATCAATATGTCATGTGCATTTCTCTTATCTAAAACATCTTACAACATTGTGTAGAAATCAATTGGAGCTGGTACGCCTATATCTGGTTGTACAATAGATTTCATCATGTATTCTTCAAGCATAGTTTTTTAAGGGTGTTTTAATATGGTCTAGCCAAGGGAGGTAATCTGGTACCAATTATATCATTCACAAATAAACTTTGATGCCATTTCACATTGTGTTACTTTTTTAGACATTTATTTGGCCCATAACAGTGAAATTAAATGATAAAATTTACTCGCACATGACGGTTACGAATGACTAGGTCATGGTTAGCGTGACTCTTGTCGAAATTTGCCGTGCCATAAAATATCATTATGTTATCCCATTTTTTGCTTGTATTCGAAGGTAATCAATCGTCAATATACAGCCAACTCCGACCATAATGTTGCATAGTCACGATAATTAAACATAAAATTTTACTTCGTCGATAAATGCGAGTTTGATAATACTAACCGCTATTTATAAACGCGGTAGTACCATAGGAAATAAATTACGTATTGATAACAATTGTGGCTGTAGATCACACGCAGTGCTTGCCAATGTATGCGAGCACCTTAGTACAAGCGCTACATAAGAGGTTACCTGATAAATGCAAGAGCAATTGAATTACGTCAGTACTAAAATCTCTTTTATTAGGAGCAATTTTTCATCCCTATCATATCTCCGTTAGAGGTTGTTCATAAATTATGCAGACTACACATCAAATAACTCATCAAATAAGGTCCCATTAATGCATTATCCATTAACTACAATAAAAGCATCATCGTCATTGGAATTCCTCAGGACATATAAAGAGATTAATTGGTCCACGTGGTATTAAAAGATGCCATCATGCAATTAATTACGTCTTATGTCTCTTAAGCTCATTAAGGACTGTGCCATACTGGTGTACTCCTAGTCTAGTAGGCATTAAACTTGGGGATAATGATGCCTTTATGTTCTAGACACTCAGACATGTCTGTGTTTACATCTTCCATCAGCGATTGTCGTCTGCATTTATCACCCTAGTACTATTGCAATTAATAAATCAATGTTCTTTCTTGCTGTTTGTAATGCATTGATGGTCGAGTGCCAAAAAGGTTGAGGGTCCTAATTAGATTGTTACAGTTCAATCTGAGAGTGTGGATTGATTGACCTGTGCATGTGTGCACAAGCCCACACGCACGGCATATGTCAATTATTTTATCTGAAATAAGAAAAATTGAATAGATTTAAAGTGCGCCAATAGCATGATTATCTGACTTATTTTACATCTAAAATAGCATTAATTTAATAGCATTAATATGGTCAGATTAACGTTAGAAAATAACACACAGACACATAATTTAACATCAAAACAGTAATGAGTTTTTACACTAATAACCCGGTTCAACAAATGTCTCCGCAATTTTGATTTTACTAGGGTAGGCTGAAAAGTTTCATAGGCTCACCAAGAATGACCGAAGCTAGACAGATTAAATTTTTCATATGGCGATGCGAGCCATTGTGGTGACAGTGGTCACAGTTGTTTCTAGTGTACTCTCATTTATTAATCATTTGTACAGTTTTATCTCTACGTATTGAAGCCTCAGATCAAAATTGACAGAATTTGGCACCATGATCTGGCTATGAAAGGTTTATCCCCAGAGGACATGCGTGCTTATATGGTGCATACATTAGGGGATAATGCCAGAATTATGTCAGATAAAAACTTTGACATTGGAATAACATTTGTTGAAAATTTTGGTAAACAAGGGTGTTTTTAGTCGACTTTTATATTGGTGAATACATGTACATTGTTGAATGTCAGCTGGAAGAGCATTGAAAAGGTGAGGAGGAGCGGGTCACCAAAATTTTTCATACGAGGAACTAGATTTGCAGGCAGATGATTGTCGTCTTCTGCACTTTCTCAGAGTTGTTCTTAACATTTGCAAGACCTAAATCCAGTAGTTTCTCTTCCTGGAAAATGTTAGAATTGTTAGAATTAAGCGTGCCTAATTTGTGACTTGGGCAGGGATATTTATCGTAAAATCGTTTGTTTTAAATTTGAACGTTCTTATAAAAATTTCGGTGCTGCATGCATATGAAAGAGTAATCCTTTAACCTTTTTGACCCTTGCCCTGCCAGATTTATATTTTTCGTGCATATAGCAAGGATATTTTATATTGAGCATGACAAAGGTCAATCAAGGTCAATAATAAATCCATCCTGAGCTCTTAATCTGGATATAACGCTGGTTCTGATGTATATAATAATTAGTATTTAAGATATAGTTATATTGGAAATTGCTGAATATTGTAAAAATATGTGTTTAGCCGAGTTATTAGTATTGCCTTTTTAGATATTAGTTTAGGAAGCTCATTAGTGTATTAGTGCTAATTTATGCGTGTTATTTCCTGACGTCGCTTAGGCCATATCAATGGTTTCAAATGGTGTATTTATTGATGTAAAGTTTAAATTATGTATTCAGTTTAAATCAAGTATATTTCATTTCATTTCAACAGAGTGATAGGTTTTTCTGTGCCTTTCTCTCAAGCTATCCAGCGAACCATATTGGCTCCCCCCATTAACATTTCATTTCAGAACCGCTACAAATCTCTTACTCGTGAACTCATTTTTGACGAATTAAGATTATAATTAGCTCAAAATTTCATATACAAGCATACTTTCAGCAGGTGCAATCTGAAATGTAATATAATAATAATAATAATAATAATCCATTTGTTTTGGAGGCGCCCTAATAACTGGTATGTCTCTAAGGCGCCTAAAT
>WURV02183451.1:0-13047 GCA_011762755.2 Epimenia babai | reverse complement strand
TAACCGAAAAGTGTTATTTTTCATATTTCAAGACACGGTTCACCCGGCAATCTTCGTCCCACACATATGACCGAAACGACTATCGGTGTGGAAGGAGACGCCCATGAGAAAACTTTCCACTCAAATTACGACACGTAGTCACGTACAGATTATGAATTAAGAGTAGACGTTTCACGCGAAATTAATGTCGAAAGGAACGCCCGTTCGTCAGCGTGTCTTATAGGGGGGGGGGATCCTTCGAATAAAATATTTGACAATTCATATTTGCGTAATAATTTGATATTTTTCTTTTATTTGTTTCTATTAAAGTGATATGTTAATAATAATATGCAGAATTTATTATTAGGTAACTGCGGGGTGTGAATAGCGTGTTCACAACGAAACACGGCTGCAAACATGAAGTCGTTAACATACAAAAACGTCATGAAAATAGTGACGTCTAGAGTAACTGCGTAAACGAATACCTCAACAAATCTATTTTTTGTCTCGTGTTTTGGAAGAAGTGAAGTTTTCGGGGTCGTTATTTAAGTAGGACGTTTTGGTAGGGGCATTTTCTTTCTGGGACGTTCTACGCTCTTTATTATCGCCCCTAATGGTAGGTGTCTTGTACTGTCAAAAAAAATTAGGCAGTTAGCCCATAATAATTTTATATTATTGAAACTAAAGTTTATATGAGTAGTACTAGTCGTAACAGTCATCATAAATTAAAATCTCAGATAAGAGTGCAGGTCCTCGTTTCGGCATTCGCTATCGTTATGATTGATTATTCTTGTCTTAATAATACCTTTAAGGTAAACTCGGTTATTTGTTATTTTCTTGGTTTGAAGTGATTATTTGCTAGTTTGTATTTTTATATTGATCATCAATCATGGGGTCCTTATTTAGCAAGAAAGAGAAGAAACCACCGTCTAGAATTTCTGAACAAGATAAAGCCGTTTTGGTTAGTAGACTATCGTCAGTATGCTCTCAATCTTAATGAGTTATCCGCCACAACTCTGCTAATTACTGAGAATAACAAACTCCTAAACTTCCAAACCCGAAAGCTAACTGTCCTGATTCGCGACATTAAAAGACGCTACAATCGGCACCTGAGGATTTTTATTAACTACGCCATAACCACATGCAAGTATCAACCAGAATGAAGTTTACGGCGCTTTTTGTCCAAAAATACAACCAGTAGTTTTGTGGCTAGAATGACGACTTTAACCGTGGTAATTCTATATTCTGGTTCAATAATTTAGACACTTAATGTCATTAAAATTTTTAATACAATTCCACCCTTTGATGTCTTAGAACTTTGAAACATAGATAAATATCTGGCAAACCTTTATATGGATAGATGTGATGCTTATCAAATGTTATTTAATCTGTGGTCACAGGCAATCTCAATTGGTGTCTGACCGAGAAAGTAGAAATTTTACTTTCTGAGCAATTCTTTCTTTAGTTGCATTTTTTGCCCAGTACTTAACCTCTACCTCTCCGGTTTACTCACCCTTAAGTAAGTGCAAGTGAATTTTTTTGGTAATGAAGTAATATATTAAGGAAACTAAAATTGTGATGTTTCATCATGCTTATTACAAGGCTGCATTTCTCAATGACTCATTTTAAACCATTATTTTGCAAGCTGCTTTCATTTTGACTTTTTATCACGTGCTATAAATGTGTCACTTTGCTTCATTAGTGAACACTTCTGTCGACAGCAACTGAAGCAGCAACGAGACAAACTGCATCAGTACCAAGAGCGTGTAAATCAGAGCTTAAGCAAAGATCGTGAGGTCGCCAAACAACTGCTCAAAGATGGACGCAAAGAGTGGGTATTGCCTCAATAATTTTTGCCCCTCTTTGTAACCGAACCTTTTGCATACGTGATTCATCTTTTGACTATTTCTTCTGATTATTTTAGTTAATATATCCTACTAGCGATAATACATCTGTTTGGATGACATTATTCTTCCAATATGGGTTACAACATTAATTCTTCCAATATGGGCTACAACATTAGTTCTTCCAATATGGGCTACAGCATTGATTCTTCCAATATAGGCTACAAGATTGATTCTCCCAATATGGGCTACAGCATTAATTCTTCCAATATGGCATACAACATTAATTCTCCCAATATAGGCTACAAGATTGATTCTTCCAATATGGGCTACAGCATTGATTCTTCCAATATGGGCTACAACATTAATTCTTCCAATATGGGCTACAGCATTGATTCTTCCAATATAGGCTACAACATTAATTCTCCCAATATAGGCTACAAGATTGATTCTTCCAATATGGGCTACAGCATTGATTCTCCCAATATAGGCTACAAGATTGATTCTTCCAATATGGGCTACAGCATTAATTTTCCCAATATGGGCTACAACATTAATTCTCCCAATATAGGCTACAAGATTGATTCTTCCAATATGGGCTACAGCATTAATTCTTCCAATATGGGCTACAGCATTGATTCTTCCAATATTGGCTACAGCATTGATTCTTCCAATATGGCCTACGGCATTAATTCTTCCAATATGGGCTACAGCATTGATTCTTCCAATATGGGCTACAGCATTAATTCTTCCAATATGGGCTACAACATTAATTCTCCCAATATAGGCTATATATATATATATATATATAGCCCTAGGTAGTTAGTAAACTAGCCTATTATACAGGCCTTAAGGGCGCGATCAATTGAGCATGTTTGTACATGAACGATGTCTCTTGATATGTGTCTACAGCAAAGCTAAGCTGTTATTGCGTAAAAAGAAGTACCAAGAATCGCTTCTTTCCAAGACGGATACTCAGCTGGAAAATATAGAGACCTTGGTTAGAACACGCATATCACTTTATCAGTATGATGTTGGATAGTATGCAAGGTCTTGAAATTAACCGTTGTCTTGCTAAGTTGTTTAATTTTACATGTATTTAATAGTAAATAATAAATAAATAATTTCAATATTTCCTGGTATAGCATTACAATCGTTAACTAATGCACCAATCAACAAATACTCTCGTAGTCTTGGAGACCCACTCAATCATTCTCTCAGTTATTGATTATTAATTACGTAATCAATGTAAAATAGTTTCGATATAGATACATGAGTAATGTATGTATGGATGTTTACCCCTCCCCGGGCCACGAATGTCCCATGGGGTGATGCTGATACCTGTTTCTGTAAACCTCAGCTAGAGGCTACACAAACTCAGATACAAGACTAGTACATCTGAGGCAGCTATTGAGCACAGTTACAATATCGGTGATCCTAAATTGTCAGCAATAAAAGAGAATATCAGATATCAAGCCAAATGCATATATTACAGCTATGTAAATAGTATGCAGTGTTAGGTGAATTTAAAGTTAATTTACTCCATTATATCATATTAGATAGTAATAAAATGATAAAATTATCGGGGATAATTGACAGGCTCGAACCCATGATCTTTAAGTTATGAGTGCAGTGCCTGAGTGAAAATCACTCGCCCTTTACTCCCCTAAGATTATGTTGAAAATATGTGAGAGTAAAATATACCCAACTTTGTTCTTATGACCTGGAATTATGTTTCACATTTATGCGTGTGCTAGTGGTGAATTAACATGTCATTATTTGGCGGGTTTTCTTTCCTGTGTACAGGTTCACGATATAGAATTCGCGCAGATCGAAAGTCAAGTGATCAGTGGTTTGAAAGTAGGAAATGAGGCCCTAAAGAAGATGCACGAGGTACGTAGATGACGTGGCCATTCCGTGACATCGGTCGCATGGTCTGTCCATAACGTGGTCTGTCCCTGATGTGGTTTGTCTGCGACGTCTGTCCGTTATTTGGTCTGTCCGTTATTTGGTCTGTCCGTTATTTGGTCTGTCCGTTATTTGGTCTGTCCGTTATTTGGTCTGTCCGTGATGAGGTCTGTCCGTGACGAGGTCTGTCCATGACGTGGTCCGTCCGTAAAGTTGACCAGACCAATGTGAATGATTCACCTTGACCAAGAATGCAAGAGATAAAATACAGCAGTTATGTTCAGTCCAGTTAAGGCATTATCTTCATATTAGCTCACCTGAGCTTATGCTCGGTGAGCTTTTCTGATCGGAGTTTGTCCCTCGTCCGTCCATCCGTCCATTCGATGTTAACATTTTCTTTAAAAATCTTCTTAAAAACTGCTTATCGCGGAGGTCTACTATTTGGCAGATATTGTCCTAGGGATGGTCTCTTCTAGATTTGTTCATGGTATCATCATGGCATCATCATGGCAGCTAGGGGGAGTAACTTCTGCCAAAGTCCCTTAGAACTCCCTGCCAATGGGTGGCTTGGGTAACTGTTGTAGTGTGGTTATGTAAGGGCTTGCCTCTGACAAGGCTGTGTCTCAGATGGTCTCTGGATCGTGTCTGGATGGCCTCTGGATAGTCTCTGAATAGACTCTCTATGGTCTCTATGGTGTTTAGCTCTTCGCTATATCCGTCATCTCATTGTAAATAATTTCCAAGTATCCCGGACTTTGTGGAGTGGACAACATATTTAGGCCGTCTGTTGGCATTCAGAATCATTGACCAGTGGCTTGAGTGGATGGAGGTCAAATGTCTGACCAGGCTAAGCGGGTTTTTTCGCTTTCGTACGCTAGTCCGTTTGTGGTGTCGGCCACTTGGCCCAGCTATAAGGGCCAAGAATTGGGCTACACAACGATTACCTTGGTAATATCCGTCTTACTGTCCATATCTGATATTAATTATAATATCATAATCAGCCTATTTCTATATTACTGATTTGCCTTTTGCAGTCCTTTTTTAACAGTCAAAATGTTAACACAAGTATAATACAGGGCAGGTTAATTAGAATGTGCGCTGCTGTCTTTGTCATTGTTGCTGATGTGTTTGTCACTGTCGCTGCTGTGTTTGTCACTGTCGCTGCTGTGTTTGTCATTGTCGCTCACGTGTTTGTCATTGTCGCTGATGTGTTTTGGGGTGTTTACAGCTGCTGTGTTTGTCACTGCCGCTGCTGTGTTTGTCATTGCCGCTGCTGTGTTTGTCACTGTCGCTGCTGTGTTTGTCATTGCCGCTGCTGTGTTTGTCATTGCCGCTGCTGTGTTTGTCATTGCCGCTGCTGTGTTTGTCATTGTCGCTGCTGTGTTTGTCACTGTCGCTGCTGTGTTTGTCATTGTCGCTCACGTGTTTTGGGGTGTTTACAGCTGCTGTCATTGGAAGACGTCGAGAAGATCATGGACGAAACTCGGGAATCCATAGAGTACCAACAGGTATCATGTGATTATATGTAGTGACAGGTGTAGTAAAATTACAGCAGTGACAGGTGTCGTGTAATTAGACTAGTGACGGGTGTTCTGGCACCTTTACTGAGTAATTAATTCTCAATATGGAACAAAATGTAATTTCATCGATTTTGAGTGCCTTTTTAAAATATGGCTATCAAAGACACTTCACAAATTAGGAAAACTATGGATAATTGTGAATACAGATACGTAACATGGAACTAGAATACAGGTAGTTCCCCCACGGTGTATCTAACCGTATAGTTAGGTGTATCTTAGCACCGAAGAGTTTCCTGGGTTAGCGTCACACCATATTTCGCGGAAGCTCAAAGTCTTTAATCCAATATAAATTACCGTATATACTCACCTATAAGACGGTTTTTAAAGACAAAATTTCAATCCTTAAACTCTACCCCTCGTCTTAGAGGTGGGTCAATAAAAATTAAAAAATTTTGGGCAGTAAAAATATACTGAGGCGTACCTTCAGATTCTAACTATTGTTAATTGTAGCACTCTGTTTGCGCGTGTTTATTGTGACACAGTACAATTGTATTCTTATAATATAATAATAAAATGTACACATTTTGCGTTCGTCACATTTATTAAAATACAACATAGTACCTTACGTAAGGTAAGTTTCCCATCCAAATTATAATGGCGGCCGATCGCCGTGGATGACTGAAGAAGGGGTAGCACCCTCAAAGTCCACCCTTGACTTATAGGCGGGTCAAGAGCAAAACCACGATTTTGCTGGCCAAAGTTGGGGGGTTGACTTATAGGCGAGTATATACGGTAGATAAATAATGTAGCATCTGGATGCGTTGTCCTGTACGCTGCATGAATCTTGATGTTTGAATCATTCGTGTCGATTGGTCAACAGGAAATCGATGCGTTATTGGCGGGTGGTCTGACGAATGATGATGAACAAGCCGTTCTGGATGAATTAGAGGCGATTGTACAGGTGGGTTCTTGTTTTATTGCATAGAGAGCATGCCTTAGTGACGTTGAACATTTTGTTTTTTTTTTCCTCAAACATTCCCTGGTCTTTGATCTGCATTGCGTTTGCGTAGCCTAGGGCCAATCATTTACCGTGTTATAAATGTCAAATTCCGCGTCCTTTCCGCTTACTAAATACAATATCAAAAAACCTTTCATTTCAATATGTCTGCACTAATAAATTGAAAAAAAACACTCACCCTGTGTTTTTTTTTTGTTTTTAGGCCACACAATTTGCTGCTATTTTTACGTTTTGACATTGTTACAAAACTATTGCACTCTGCAAACAGCAATAAAATGCACACGATGTCGTCTTGTTTTGCGGCGCTTGCGCTTTAGGGCATTCAAAGCGTGCAAAGGGACTTAACTCCGTAATTACGCAAACTAAATTACAACACCAGGAAGTCTACAACTGTCAAATCTACCGGTAAATCGCGAAGGGAACAAATTGCAGGTGGTTATTATCATTAATGGGGGCTTCGGGAGAATTTTTGAGACTGTATTTTATGAAAAATAAGTATTAATTACTTTTTAAAATTTTATTTTTAAGAAACCTGTTTTCCGCGTTAGTTTTGCCGATTCCGCGAAATTTTCCGTTTTCCGCAAAACGGAAAACTATCGGCCCTAACGTAGCCCTTTGTCCTCTCGTATAGTTGTTCTCTTCGCCACCCAGCTGTTTTCAGTCACCAACGCCCAGTATCTATTCCGTGTGCATTCACGACCCCTCGTTACACCTGAAGATGTATACCTGTATAGGAAGGCCTATAGGCCATTTACACCGCGATATTTCTTGCGGTAATTTCTGCCTGCAATTTATTGCGCTAAGCGTTTACACCGACACACTTTCGTTTATCGATAGCGATAACCCTGGTTGCCGCGTGATCGTCACGTGATCAAATAAAGATGGCGGATACAACTTCAGATTCTGAGTGATACTGAATTAACTGTTGCTGCCATCACAACCATCATAGCTAATGACAATTTTACGCCGAGAAAGAAAAGAAAAAAGCATCCCATAAAAAAAATCCCTTAAAATAACCTGTTCTTGGTAGGTATTAATAAATTTTTCGGTTTCGACGTCAACCGGTTTACGAGCCGCCATTTTGTGGTAGTATTTTTAGTGCACGAACGTGATCACTTGACAGTCATGTGTTGAATACTCGTACACAATTGGCTAAACGTGCGCAAGAAATTTCTCTGAATAGAGCGCCGCTATAATGCGATATTTCTTGCACCTATCGATGATTTCCTGCAAATATTGCCCAGCGCAAAAAATTGCGACAAGAAATATCGCAGTGTAAATGCCCTATTTTATGAATCATTATCTTATAAGCCTATATGTTAGGCTACAAGTTAGCCTATAAGGTGTTACCTTTATTTATCGTTTCATTTGATAAGGCTAACACGACAACACATCTATTAGTAATGTTGAACACCCACCCACAGAGCATTATTCTAGTGGGTATATTAGGTACTGTGTGAGGTATACAAGTCAACATGGTGTAAACGTCTGTACGATGTATTAATCTCAACGGTGTATTAGTCTGTCTTGAGTGGAGTATAAGTCTGTACAGTGTATAAGTCTGTATGCTGTAAAAGTCTTAGTTTTGTAATGTTTATAACTAGGTACAGTGTATAAATCTGCACTGTCTATGAGTCTGTACCATGTATAGGTCTGTACCATGTACCATGTATAGGTCTGTACCATGTATATTTCTGTACCGTGTATAAGTGTGTACCATATTTAAGTCAGTACCATGTACCACATAAATCGATAAACCACTTCGAAGCAAATATTTCTCAAAATTCATGCACCAATGGGAGATGACACGGCGCTGAAAAGGTAACATGTCAGTACTGTTGTAGGAGGGCGAGACACAAATCACTGAAGCAGATCTGCCCAGTGTGCCGAAGGACGCGATCGCAGGTAAATTCTTTTATAGTCGACTTAAAAAATATTGGTGAAATAATTAATTTCATTGTGGCAAATTATTTATATTTGAGCACGATTAATTAATATGAAGAAACGAATTGGTCACCTTTTCTAAGTTTCTGCAAAATTGTTAACATAAAGGTACAGTAGTCAGAGGTGATAAAGGCAATGTTCTCTAGTATACTCACTATACAGCCACCTAAGGGAAGCAGTTAGTCGAGTGGTAGGAACACCGGACCGAAAGGTCGCGGGTTCGAAACCATTCACCGGTCAGATTCCCGGAGTATACGCATCACCAAAATGGGTAGACGCTTACGCTTGATATTATCTTTGACGGGTGATGTGCAAGTGTCGAAGGTATTGTTTCTGCGCTGAATATAGCTGCCATAAACATTTCATTGTCAATCGTATCTGAGAGCCTTCGCTTATACTTGCAGTCTATAAATATTGTACCCTACCATCTTCTACCTCAGTAATAAGAGTGGGCAAAACGCATGAAAAACCACCGAATATGGGCAGATAGTTGACCTTAGATCATACATGTGACTTGTTCCAATCCGAACTCCAAACAACCACATACAGCCTATGTATGTTGCCAAGTCAGCTATGTCTGTGATAGTTGATGGTTATTATCAATGAGATGGTGTGGTAGCAAAGATTTAAGTGTAGACACCATCTGTAGAGCGGCTTAAAGAGTTAAGTGTCATAGACACCGTCTATAGAGCATCTTAAATGGTCAAGTGTCATAGACACCGTCTATAGAGCATCTTAAAGGGTTAAGTGTCATAAACACGATCTATAGAGCGTCTTAAAGAGTTAAGTGTTATAGACACCATCTATAGAGCGTCAGAAAGAGTTAAGTGTCATAGACACCATCTATAGAGCGTCAGAAAGAGTTAAGTGTCATAGACACCATCTATAGAGCATCAGAAAGAGTTAAGTGTCATAGACACCCTCTACAGAGCGTCTTAAAGGGTTAAGTGTCATAAACACCATCTATAAAGCGTCTTAAAGAGTTAAGTGTCATAGACACCATCTATAGAGCGTCAGAAAGAGTTAAGTGTCATAGACACCCTCTACAGAGCGTCTTAAAGGGTAAAGTGTCATAAACACCATCTATAGGGCATCTAAAAGAGTTTAGTGTCGTAGACACCATCTATAGAGCATCTTATAGAGGTCCGTGTCATAGACACCATCTATAGAGCGTCAGAAATAGTTAAGTGTCGTAGACACCATCTATAGAGTGTCTTGAGCCCAACCATGTCACAGGGAAGAAACCCTTACCTGACCACACTGCGAGGTCTACCCAGACCCCATGGGCTGGCGGGATTTAAGGCGCTTTTGGGTTAATGCAGCAAACAAGTTAGACTTGTATATTATAATCATGAAATCACTGTAGCTCAGATCACCGAGTGTGGGCAGGCATTTGATTGTGGCGCTTTCTCGCAACTGGTTTCAGACACCAGCAAGCGTCTTGTGTCGGTGGCACATGTCGATATGTCTGTGACAGGTGATTCATATGTACACAAACGTGATGAGATGCGAGAGATGTAAGAGACGTGAGTGGTCTCTATACCATTTACAGATTGGAATGTTACTTACGTTTTGATTTGATTTTTATGTATTTTGTTTTTGCATCACTGTACGCGCGAGTGTGTTTCTTTAAGACGAAGAAAGAACGCGCGAGAAGGTCAAGGACAAACAGAAACCCCAAGCAGTCTTGGCATCGTGATGAGATTTATTGAATGTTAACACTAAGTATATTGTCTGATGTCATTTATCCAAAATCATGCAAATAACCAGATATTATATTCTATTTTCATGCCATTTATATTAAGTCAAATTACCATATTAAATGGTGTTGTGAAAATACGACTTAAACGCCGTAAATTTTGCGTAAGTTAGTTCGATAGATTTATATATCCGTTATGATTATTATGAATTAAGTTTAATTATTATTATCTGAAAACCGTATAAAAATCTCCGCTTATGTAGGTTTTGGTGTGTATTTCAGGTACTATCGGGTATATCATTCGCATCTGTAATAAATGTTGAAAAAAAAGCCAAGTAATAAAAGTTACAGGTTGATTACGGATGTCATAACAGGACTAGAAAAGGGCTAAAATATTTTTTTGTCAACCCCCCTTATCATCCCCAATCTAACCCCCACCAATCTCCCTTTACAATACGGTAAATTAAAAATTCCGACTATCAATATGAATTTAGTTATACTTTTTTAATAAAAATTTTTGAAATGTTCAACAGTTTTCCTTAAGTTCATCTTCGAAGATGTTTTCTGTTTTATCAGGTAACAGACCGTCCTTATTTTTATTTAATAATTCATTTACTGCTCCAACATGCATGAGGAAAGTTTTTGACCCAGGGACCAGCTTGAGGATAAAACCCTAACCTTCTGAGCAGCCGGAATAGGTTTTCCTCAATAGCCGTTTTTTACGCTGGCTTTTCTCGTGATTAGTAAATATAAATGGAGAATATTGGCTTATTTGACAAATTATCTGATTAAACTAATTTCTAATGGAGATGTTACGACTAGACTTATATCAGCGTTGGATTTAGATACCAGCTAAATAAACTATCAATCTGCGGGAAGCTCTTATAAATTTGTCATAGTTTTTGTACTAAGTGATTATATTTCATTTTATTATCATTAATTTTAATCTAAAGGACCATTAACTTCATGTACTCTAATGACAAATGTGAATATATTTTAAAGTTTTTGGACCTCGCCGTTGTATCATTCAAAAATTGCAAGAGCCTGACTTTAAGTTACATTTGTAATTTTATTAAGTGTGTTGCACTTTCCAAAGAAAAGGGCCAGTAGTTTCCATATACCCTAGCATTTTATTTCTGCCTAGACTTACCTCGTTTTTAGTATGGTGTTTCCCCACTCCACCCTTTATAACTTTAGGTCTTAGGCTAATTTGTTTGTCAGGTTAACATATGCTAGCTTTGTAAAGGGCCAAGAGTGGTATACACTATTACCTCTATAATCAGACTATTTCTAACAAACTACCTTAAGAATTTTATTTCGAGCGAGACTAAGTTCCTTAGATGTCGGCTTTACCAAAGAAAAATCCGCCAATATCGTCCGCAGACCAACACATACAAAATTCTCATATATCTGTTAACCAATGTCAAATATATCTGTGAATTTTGCCCTTATATCTTTTAGTAATGGAATTTAATAACTCACATATGAGTTCTTTTGTATCATAGCCATCCTTTGACCCTGAGTTTATATCGTATATATTGATATTTCAGAGTAAACAACATTATATAGCGATGAAAAGTAAGAGGTTGACATCTCATTGCACTCATTTCACTACGTAACATTTGAAGAATACCATATCGCCTTATAGTATCGACATATCACCTATTATTGTTATACAATCCAGTAGTTATCAGAATGTTCACAAACACGTGGCTTGTTGCCGAGTTTTAAACGCAACAGTAATATCGATAACAGTGTAATGAGGATTTTTATCATTACTTTAAACTAGCTAGTCTGAATACACCGTAACAAATGTTTATCCGAAGAAGTTATTTCCCTTACAATGTACAAGGAAATGTCGAAGTTGTCTCGATTTGATTTGTACAATAAAATGAAACTTGAAATATAAGACTTTACTTTAGTTATTAGGACTTTACTTAATGAATATATGCTTTTTGCTTCGTTTATGATAATATTCTTTTCATTGTCCAGCTGAGTCAGTATAAAGTATAATACTTAACGCAAGCACCATGTCCAATGCGAAAGGGATGGATAATGACTGCGACAGTCAGCTGACGGAATGTGAAACTACTCAAACTCATAATCAAACTAGTCAACACACAGAAGAGAAAAAGATTAGTCAACCTCCTACGGAAACTGCTAATATTCCAGTCACCGCTACTACGACAGAAGGGGAAACTCAAGAGGAGTCGCAAACTAAAAGTGCAACTAGCATACGATATATATATATTATATTACTAAAACTAATAGTAATATCGAGATCTCGATATCGTCCAAATCTTAATCTCAGAATTGGCGAGATTTGGATACCATAATATATATATAAATTACAGGCTATATATTAAGATATACGTAATTTATTATGTGTGTTCTCTATAGAATATTTTTTCATGTTACTAGCTAACACTCAGGATATGTGGATCATTACATTTAGGGACCCCGGAAAGAACATGAAATGAACAAGAAATGAAACAAATATATGTTTGTGACAAATATTGAGTAGATAATAAGATTTTTTCCTTTAGAATAATTGATTATATAGAAATATATATACAGAAATATGTAGAATCATTTACCTTGGAGATAATTCGCTGCCACTGGCCATAAAAATTTATTTGATAAGAAAAAGCTCCCCAGATCCATTGTCGCTTTAACATTCAATCGCTCAATGAATACCATATTTTGATTAAGTACTGCCTTCTACGGGTCAACGTTTTTGTTTATCATTTTTTTTCAAATAGGCTTTCATAGCCCGGCAGCTTTTTTTTTAAGATATATCATTAAAATGAGTGTTTTTGAAACCACCGATCTTTGTTAAGATTTGGTAATACCATTTTCTATTAGCGCTCTAAATACACACAGGTATACAGTTTTATATCACTATTATTATATAGAAAAGATTTTGTAATAAACTTTTATATCTTTTTGCGCTTCTATAATCGATGGAGGAAACGTGTCTACTTTTTTATGACACAAATATGTGTGTTTTTAAGTGGTAAATAATGAAAAAAGGCTTCAGAAAATATAATCAATTTTTTTTAGTAAACTTTAACTAGTCTGTCAAGAACATTTTCGCATGCCACACATTACGTGATTAAGCATATTTCAAAGTTT
>WURV02183440.1:0-13047 GCA_011762755.2 Epimenia babai | reverse complement strand
TAACCATCACAGTGGGGATATTTTACCATCAAAGTGGAAGTATTTAACCATCACAGTGGGGATATTTTACCATCAAAGTGGAAGTATTTAACCATCACAGTGGGGATATTTTACCATCAAATTGGAAGTATTTAACCATCACGGTGCGGATATTTTACCATCAAAGTGGAAATATTTAACCATCACAGTGGGGATATTTTACCATCAAAGTGGAAGTATTTAACCATCATAGTGCGGATATTTTACCATCAATTTGGAAGTATTAAAATATCAATGTGATAATACTGTATTTTACTAATTATTCTTATTGTGCTATATATAATATAGTATATAATGAGTATTTTTGTAGTTTGTTTATCAGAATATGGTAATTTTGTGTTTGTGTAACGACTCATCAGAATGGCGGTGGTTCTGGGATGAGGCATCTAAAGTATGGTGGTTCTGGGATGATGCATCAGAATTGCGGTGGTTCTGGGATGATAGATCAGTATTGTGGTAGTTCTGGGATATGGCATCAGAATTGTGGTAGTTTTGCTATGAGGCATCAGTGGTGGTGGTTCTAGGATAATGCATCAGTATTGCGGTAGTTCTGGGATAAAGCATCAAAATGGCGGTGGTTTTGGGTTGAGACATCAGGATGGCGGTGGTTCTGGGATGAGGCATCAAAATAGCGGTATTTCTGGGATGAGACATCAGAATTGTGGTTCTATTCTGAAGTATCAGAATTGTGGTGGTTTTATGATGAGGCATCAGAATTGCAGCAGTTCCCTGATTGTGCCTTAAAGCCTCATAATAGTAGTGGTTCTGTAATGGCGTGATAAGGCATCCAAATCGCGGTGGTTTCATGATTGTGGTCACCGAATCAGGAATACTGTGCCATTTTTTACGAGTATCTCATAATACTTGTTTGAATCGTCGCGAAACATCACATCAGGTTCAATATTGTCACGTGATATTTTCGTAGTCGAAAATCAATATAAATTGCTCTCGAGTACCTTCAGCGGATCCATATTGGTGCGTTCAGTGTACGATTTCGCAGGTGTGCCGTCGCTAGCGCCGTGGACTTCTCTATTGATAAACAAGCGGCCACCTTCTCATTGTACAGGATGACTCAGCGATGGGGATCCTATGTATAGACTGACGGCGAGTCTTATGACCCAGATCCGTCCGTGTGTGCGCGCGGAGAAATCAATGAGACCCTTCTCTTCTGGGTAGCGTCGTTACTGAGATGCGGTTATAAATCGGGATAGCCAGTAGCGGGTTTTAATCCAATCTCGCGATTGGATTATGTCGGCTTTCAGGTCACCGAAGCAGCTTGCCTAATGTCGCCGCTTGAGAATCAGTCATCGAGGAAGGTCGCTCACCACCCCCCCACCTTCCAGCATAATTCCCGCGTATTTTGTTTTTTCTGTCTGTTTTTTCCCGTGGCTACTAATGTATTTTGCTACGTGGGTTACCTTTGGTTACGCTTTACGTCGATAAAACAACAAAGGAGCTAACAAAGTGAAATATATTTGATTGAGGTGTACTTACTACTTGGGTCGTCAAACACACTTCATAAAAACACCGCATATACTATAAAATAAAAGACATTTGTTCTATGTGCACTTATCAACCTCGTTGTCAAATACACTTGAGTAAAAACCCCGAATAATGTAGATTGGACATCATGTGACCGTGGCCTGTGTTAAATATGTTACATTCAACCTAAAGCGACTGGATTCACTACATTACAATACGGTTGTAGTATATGACAAGTCTGGAGAATAAATACCTTTTATAATATCGGAAAATTGTTCAGCATAATTGACAGGAGACAAGATAACTTACATACACACTAATAATTTAATTAGTTATTCTGTTTATTACTTTGCTGTCTTTGTTCACAATGAAACATAAATATTGTCTTTGTTTTCAATGAAACATAAATAAAGTAATCTGTACTAATAATTTATTTAGTTGGTTATTCTGTCTGTTACTTAGCTGTCTTTGTTTTTAATGAAACATAAATAGATGATCTGCACTAAAAATTTATTTAGTTGGTTATTCTGTCTGTTACTTAACTGTCTTTGTTTTCAATGAACCATAAATAGATGATTTACACTGAAAATTTATTTAGTTGGTTATTCTGTCTGTTACTTAGCTGTCTTTGTTTTCAAATAAACATAAATAGATGATCTTTGAACAGGAATGATTATAAAATCACTAGATGTAACATGTTATTGGAAGATATGTTGAGAAAAGATTTCAATACCTCATTAATACATTAGATTGTTGCATATTCACATTTTCGGCTAAAATATTCAGCAAATGATCATTAAAGTGGACAGATAACTTTTAAAGCTGTATATAATTACATAAATCCATCTATATCTCTTGTATGGAATATACGCATATGTTTGGCTGGCAACTCTGGGCTCTTTTATAAAATAGAAAAGGCGATGTTTAAATGCTACTTTGATATCTGTAATAAATGTCAGCCGCACTTCAATATAGCATTTGATGTAGCTGTTATGTTTTTTTGTACTCATCGTTGAAGTCTTGTAGTCTAATGGTTAATATCAATAATGCTGATGCAGGGGTCAGAAGCGCGGAGGTCCGTGCGAGAGGTTGCACGTTCGAATCCGCACGAGCTAAGGGTTTTTCCAGCTCTATCCACAACAGGAGATGAGCCATTAATAGAGTAACATTAGAATGTCGCCGCTTTTTCTTTCCCTTCAAAGTTCACGGTGATTTGCATCTCTGTCGTCTGCTATCTTGGTGGATTCACCACGGTAACCATCATCGTTATTTGCATTGATAGAGAGAACTACATCAGTCAGCGACAAGGCGGGACATATCAGCGGAGAAGTGTGCCTGCGCCGGGCACGATGGTCGTAACGTTTGACCCACCCCCGTACACTGCACCACACTATGTCCGAGAAAAAGCCACCTAGTACTACAAAGGTCGGTCGTTTTGTTCAATTGACACTTTTGGAATGGACAGAGAGTAAACACATTCTGAAAAGATCGTATTTTTCTTGATTCATTAGATTCATTCTTTAGATTCATAATTTTGAACAGGTTTTTTGTGTCAATGTATTCTTTGGTATGGCTAACAACCTCACTATCTCCGTCTCCACCTGGAGATCTTGTGACTAGGTTCTTTAAGCAGTGTATGTCTCCGATTATCCCAGCGCTATTTGTCTCCGGTTAACCCAGCGCTATTTGTCTCCAGTTAACCCACCGTTATTTGTCTCCGGTTAACCCACCGTTATTGGTCTCCAGTTAACTCACTCTTATTTGTCTCCAGTTAACCCACCATTATTTGTCTCCGGTTAACCCACCGCTATTTGTCTCCAGTTAACCCACCACTATTTGTCTCCAGTTAACCCACCGCTATTTTTCTCCGGTTCACCCACCGTTATTTGTCTCCAGTTAACCCACCGCTATTTTTCTCCGGTTCACCCACCGTTATTTGTCTCCGGTTCACCCACCGCTATTTGTCTCCGGTTCACCCACCGCTATTTGTCTCCAGTTAACCCACCACTATTTGTCTCCGGTTCACCCACCGCTATTTGTCTCTGGTTCACCCACCACTATTTGTCTCCAGTTAACCCACCACTATTTGTCTCTGGTTAACCCACCGCTATTTGTCTCTGGTTTCTCCTATTCGTGTCCGACTTTTCCCATTGTGTTTGTCTTTTTCTTGATGTCTCTTGCGTGGTCCCCACTGTATATCGCTGGCACGCCGCTCTCTTTTTGTCTCACCTCCTGTTTCTGTCTCTGGCTCTCGTCCCCGTGTTTGTCTCTATCTTAATTTTTGTGTTTGTCCCAATATCACCCCCACCCCCATTTTTCGGATTCTGGTTAACCGATTATCGATCATTCAGTGCCATGTCGCGAGTACATCGTTACTAGTTATTTACGGCGATCGCGTCTTCATCCCGCAGGAAAAGACGGCTGCGAACGCGACCCCTCAACCCGAGTCCAGCGTCGCCACGAGCACGTCCGGCGGCGCGAAATGTCTGAAGCGTAAACTGTTCGCGGCATCGTCACCCCCGCACGGTCACCAAGACGACGACGAACGGCGTTTCACCACGCCGATCAAACAACGCAGAAAACTCCCGGCCGGTCTCGAGAGTCCACAATCGGTCAGTGGAGGGTCATGCGTGAAGTCCAGTTGCGCTTCGTCTGCGTCGTGCGCGACTACACCGACGTCGTCCTCGTCTGTGTCCAGTCAGAACCGATTGACCAGTGTCCACAACGTGCCGCTGTCCGAACGCCAGCAGCTCGCTATGATATTGAAGATGACGGACAATAACTCACAGGCAGGTGAGGGGGTTTGTTGTGTGACCACATCTGAGTGTCTTGAGTGATAACTGCTGTGTATCATTATGTTACACTCTGCTTTCAGACTTGCACAGGGTTATTGATAACTACTTGTGTAAATGGAGACTCGGATGAGGAGATTTGTGACGAGACTCAGATGAGGAGATTTGTGATGAGACTCAGATGAGGAGATTTGTGATGAGACTCAGATGAGGAGATTTGTGACGAGACTCAGATGAGGAGATTTGTGACGAGACTCAGATGAGGAGATTTGTGACGAGACTCGGATGAGGAGATTTGTGACGAGACTCGGATGAGGAGATTTGTGACGAGACTCGGATGAGGAGATTTGTTACACGAGATTCAGATGAAGAGATTTGTGTGACGAGACTCAGATGAGGAGATTTGTGTGACGAGACTCAGATGAGGAGATTTGTTACACGAGACTCAGATGAGGAGATTCGTGACGAGACTCAGATGAGGAGATTCGTGACGAGACTCAAATGAGGAGATTTTTGGCGAGACTCGGATTAGGAGATGTGTGACGAGACTGGCATGAGGTGTTGAGCGACACAACATTCTGGAAAAATCGCAATAATGCAGTAACGCAGTGCGTCTCGGCGGTTAAGTCTGCGCCAATTCATCCCTGAGGCTTTAATAACCACCGGCGGGTCAACATATGTTGTACACTCAACAACAGACCTCACATGTGTACATAGTAATAGACGACGAGAGACGACGACGAGATAGTCTAAAGTCATTAGAAAGCCGTGGGAGACAGTGCATGTCAGGATGTCAATAACTGGTACTTAACCGCGCCACAGATCGGCTGATGCAAGATACGTAGTGGTGGGATGAATGACTCATTCAGTAGGTTGCGAGTTAGGTAGAGTTAGAATCTGCACAAAGTCGATTTTCCCCCCCGCGCGTTTCACAATATTTAATGAGCCAAATTTGCTCGCTTTGAATTAAAGAATAAGAGTGATTATTTTACTGAAGTTGTGATTAATAATAATAATAAAGCTTTATTCAGAGTGCCGGATTATCCCTTGGTCAATAATGACAAGATGATGTCGACGACACTTTGAATGTATCATGAGTATAATAAGGCAACGTTGGACGCGCAACTGTCATTTGCTACCATCAATAAAATGGCATCGAAATCCAATTTCTTTTTCATCTTGTTTTTGCCTTTGCATAACAACACGGAGTGCCTAGGTTCCAATGTTTTGGTGAGTTCCATACTAGGTCACCCAGACGCTAGTATATCCTTATACCCACGTCTCCCTTCACCCCGCAGACGTATCGCCCAAGCCCAGTTCACCCGTGCACGTCCCGCAAAGGCGCACCACGCCCGCCGAAAAAAAAGTCAACAAGCGTAACGAACGGGGGGAGACGATTCTGCATCTCGTCGCGATCAAAGGCGACGCGAAGCAGACGAAGCGATACATCAAGGCGGGCGCCGACGTTAACGCCACGGACTTTGCTGGTGAGTGTCTAATCTTCACTCAGTTTCTTACAGCCTGCTTAATGCTTAACGCTTTTTGGGAAGTTTGGAGTTTTGGAGTTTGCAATAAAAACGGCATGATTTGTTGTTACATTAGACTAGCAACCGGTAAAAGAACGAACGCGGCAACTTTTGAGACGAGTGGTTGAAGTCATGAATTATTGTGTTTGTATGAAATGAAATGTATTTGATTTAAAGTGCACTAATAGCATCGCTATCTAACACACTTTGAAATGAAATGAAATGAAATTTTATCGATTTGTAGGTGCCCTTTTAACACATGGCTATCAAAGACACTTTACAAATTTATGGTTGCTATGATTAACTAGAAACACAAGGAAATCACAAACTACACGGCTTCTCGCCATCAGCGAAGAAACGCAACATGATGATGAAGCAGAGAACGTCTGCCAACATCAACGCTGCTGCGATGATGTCTGAACCCAGCAGTCACAGTTAAACGTGTGGATGTGATCGTAGAAACGCCTCGACTCACCTGGATATATTTCTGGATGCGTTCGACCGACGTGAATCTCGCCTCAGTCTCGACGGCCATGCGGATTGTGTATTGGAACATCCCCGTCATCTGGCCGATAAAATATAGAGCATCAACGTCACGTGGCAAATGTAAGAAAGAGTCCTGCCTGTTAATACCAATTTTTGAAAGCCAATGCATCACAAGAGGAAGGATTTCGAGGGGAAGCAGTTAGTCCCGTGGTAGGAACACCGAACTCGTGTTCGAAAACATAATTTCACACCATAAAATTTAAGAACCAATCAATTACATCGATTAATACCATCACTTGCTGTGATAAAAAAACTTTGAATAAATATGAATAAGACTAATACAGTTAATTTCAATGTTCTACAGTAGTCAGTTTTGGATGGATTTTCTGAGTAAAAGGATGAAATTGGCCACGGCTATCTCCCTTTGCTCAAATAACACTACCCCAAATCAATCTGCATGAAACTACCCAGGGAAAACTACAACAAATCGTACATTTTTCAAACATTATGTGAGTATAAGGGTGGGTAGCCGCATTAGTCTAGTTAATAGAAACTATATAGATGAAGGGCAACACCTTTTATATAGACTAACAGGTTTATTGATCACAAGCTTTCTTCATCACCTGATGAAGCATAGTGTTTATGCGAAAGCTTGTGATCAATAAACCAGCTAGTCTATATAAAAGGTGTTGCCCTTTATCTATATAGTTTACATTTTTCAAGAAAAACTTAGGGCCATACGACAACCAACTAAGTTCAAGTAAAATTCACTAGCAAAAGAACTCTCCTGGCAACATAAAAGCAGTTACATCTGCAACCAACCGCCGCCACAACTACGCTCAATCCCAGATATCAACTTCTTCGAATCTCAAGCAAAGACATCTTGACATATCTTAAGCTGTATACAGTATACGTCAATATATCGTCTATAAATATATAGTTCATAAAATTATCTTCAAAATCTGTTTCTCATAAACCTCTATTAGCATAAGTTTTCCTTTGGTAATTTCATAAAAATTCGTTAGGCGCATCGCCATTTGAAGAAGGGGAGGCAATTCCACAATTCAAGCAAAGGGAGACAATTCCCATTGATTACGGTACTTTTACACAGGAATCTTCGCGAAACCTATGTTTTCTGTAAATGTGACCAATCTCGGGAACATCAACCTTCAACTTCGTAGTATATTGATAAAAAGCACTTTGCAAATGTCTCACAACTATTATTATTTATTGTTAAAGTGCGTTCTATACATGTCGCATAAAACTTTTTGCAGCTCAACTTTTTTAGGCTACTGTAACGAACATCCTGCGCGGCTCACCTGAATAGCGAATGCGAGGGACAGGCCAGCCATAGCGGGTGTTATATACTCGTGAGTGACCACTGTCAGAATACCGGTCACTGCGGTCAGTATGACGCAGATGACGTCCAGTCGTACAGCGAGCCAGCGGGAAGCCAGATTGAACAACAGGAATGGCACACTGTTTGCATCTAACAACTCGTCGAATCTGGATCACGAACGAAAGTTGATAAAGGGGTAATGAAAACGACCGAATAGAACAATGCTAAATGAAACAACACTGACATGGTTAGCGAAGACATCTACTAAAATAACCAGTTTTTAATTTATTCATCTTTATGGCTGACACAGCGAACCAGTATATAGCTGACCTGGTATCCGTGTTTAATCGTCTTGTAAGAAGTTAAACAAGTTTCAATGGGCAATTCTTCTTCAATTTTTCTGCTTTTGATGTTTGGTCATATAGAAAAAGTAGCCTAAACTCAGAACTCAGAAACTATTTGTAAATCATGCCCTTTTCCTTGAAAAATCTATGGTTTTTAAGGATTCAAACTGGCAATGGCTGCCCAGCGTCGACAAACGGTACAGAAACAGATTATAAAACAGAATGGGTCACGTGATATAGGCATGAAAAGGAATCTCGCTAGACACTGACTTGTGTATGAAGTCATTCGTCTTGCCATATGCTTGGATCGTTGAGATGCCGTGGATGGACGCGCCGATGTGGCTGATGTAAGGCGAACGCGTCGTGTTGTCTTTACACTTGATGGCACGAACGGACTTCATGAAGAGATGGTTCAGCAGCAGGAAGAGGATCGTGAGAGGAACAAGGGCAATGACGAACCAGTAGCTGACGATGGCGATGATGAGGAGGCTCGAGATGATCAGAAATATGTTCTGGATGAAGGTCTCCAGGCGAAACGGGAGGAACACGTCGACTGGGAAAAGTTGACGAGTGAAGATTTAGGGGTGGTTAAAAAAAAGATGAAGGGTGAGGTCTGGGAGATAATGAGTTAAGGGCAGAGAGTAAAAAAAAATGATGATTATTGGGTGAAATAGGACAAAATGATGATAATGAGATGAGAGATGATGGTTTGGGTGGCGAGAAGAGGCATAATGACAGGTAAGGGGAGATAAAAAATTATTGAGGGTGGAGTTTGACCAATGGAATAACAGCGTTCTTGCATCGTAATGACCTACTTTCATCCATGTCCTTGGAGAAGCGATTCAGTATACGGCCTGTAGGGGTCGTGTCAAAGAAACTCATCGGAGAGCGCAGGATCGTTTTTAGCACCCGGTCGTGGAGATTTGTCGATGCGCGGAGGGTCAACTGCACAGGGGAGATAACGGAACTGAATGTCACTCACTACAAAGTTACAAAAATATATTTATATAAATAAATTTATTTATTTTTTAATGGATTAATTTAATCTACAAGATGCTCTTAGTTAATTTCAACCTCAGTAATATTTCTCTATTATTACAACATGAATCTTGCCCCACCCATGAGGATTAGCACCTGTATATTGCTTTACATCTCTCATCTCCATGAATTCCCCTCTGGAAAAGTCTTGTTTTTCAATTTTGGTAAGGTACATTCCTCGTTCTCCTTGATGCCTGAATCAACACTCACTAAGATCCGCTATATTGGATGTTCATAAGCAGGTATGAAAAATTAACGATAATTTTTCAAAAGTGAAATACACCATGTAAATATATTTTCAATTTATTTGATCAGAACGGAGATGGTACAGTAATGTAGATAATAACGTTATTTTCTTTTTGCTTCTGTGTATGGGTTTGTTTACTTTGATTCATGAGAGTGGAAAATTCCATAACTTAGAATAACAAGAGTGGAAAATTCCATCACAACTGAGATTTGATAGGAAACACAAGAGGCCTTACTTTCATGAAGTAGACTCCACGGAGGATTGAGGATACGAAGATAATCAAAATGAGGGCTCCAAATATGGATGTGTAGAAATTCAGGTCCGGGTTGTCGGCGATGGAATTGCTAACGTACGATTGGTTGCCACTGAGCAAAGTTGTGTTCTGCAACAGCCGATTTATTGTTACAAAATTGATAAGAGTCCGCCAGAATCAATATATTATATTATCATGTAAACAATGAGTAGGCATTTAATAGAATAAACATAATAATATATCTTTTAAAAGAATAAACCTTTTAATACGATTCCTTTTAATGGAATGAATCTGTTAATATATCATTAGTATGTTTCATACAAGGGGGCAGCCGGCGTAGTGGTTAGAGCGTTTGACTTGGAATCCAGGGGTCCTTGGTTCGAATCCCGCTCTAACCAGTATACTAACTGTGGCGTTTTTCGGGCTGAAAACGCCCTAAACCCCATTGCTCATGGGGGTCTGGGTAGCCCTTGCAGTGTGGTTCTGTTGGGGCTTTTTCCGGCTGACGTTTGCTGTGCTTCACATGCTCTATATGTGCTCTCTATGTCGCTTACCTCCCGACTATGTTATCATCTCATTGTAAATAACCATTGACTTTCCACAGACGTAGCGGAGTGTGCGACATATGTAGCTCATATGTAGACATCTGGAACCACTGGCGTGAATGTAAAAAGGTCAATTGTCTGCCCAGATTTGGTGGGGTTTTCACATTAGGTGTTTTTCCCCCACCCCTTATATAAGTGAGGCTAATCATATAGTCGTGTTAACCACATAGGCTAGCTTTGTGATGGGGACATGAATGAAATTGGCCTACACAACGATTACTTCGGTAGTCGGCCTATAAATAAATAAATAATAAAATAAATGCGAGGGTAACACCTTTTGAGACTAATTAATTTTCCAAGTCTCAAAAGGTCTTGCCCTTGCAGTCTATGTATATAACTAAACACACCTTAGCCTTGTTTCCTCCCGCATAGACATGTGCCTAGGTACATGGATACATACCCATAGATACATATTCACACATGCTAGGATACACACCCCACTGCCTTGGTTCAGCCAGTAAGCCAGAAACCAGTTTGTAAACGTCTGTATGCCAATGGCCGCAGCGAATACTACAAATAACACCAGCAATATGATTGGTCCACCAGCCGCTCTCATGTACGTCCGGTATGTGCCCCACAGAACCTCCCCGTCACTCGTCTCTTCTGCTTCTATCAGCTTCCCGTCGCCCTCTGGGGAGACAAAAATGGTGTTTCTATTTAGCATGCCTCACCATTATAAACAAGGGGATCTGATCCTTGTGATAACCATAACAAGGTCGGGCTTGCTTTATCACAGCCAATCACAGACAACAGATAAATCGGAGTCGTCTGCTCCACCCATAAACATACTTGACCAATGGTCTTAATGTTAGTAATACAATAATTTTTAACTAAAATACAGTGACTAAATATTACAGTAACATGTGTTAATACAAATACTGCTCGATATTACAGAAACGATAAGACGAGGATAAGGTTATAAGTGGTGTGGTGGTTAGAAAAGTGGTAGTCTCTCATGAGAGAGTGCGAGATTGAAATTGCAGAATTTAGTGATTTTAGTCGAAAATTCCACAAGAAGTGAAAACATTGCCTTTATGCTTTTTTAGTCCACGGTCAAGTTGCAGCTCTGAGGTCCGATGACCGAATGACCGAATATTTGTGGTAATGACCGAAAAAAGTGACCAATTAGACCTCAATACACTCAGGGTATTTTAGTAAATTTCTGTCTACAATTTAAAAAGGTAATATAGAACACTGATAAATTGCGCGTATCAGCAGTAAAGAGTGATCTTCTGAGAAACATTAACGAAGATTTCTAATCCGTAATGTTTAGATTGGTCTAGCATCGGGGAGAATGTGTCCCAAATTCAGCTGTGCCACTCACTGTGTTCGTCTTTCTTGACATTTTCCGCGGACGAAATACTTAACTGCTGCTCCAAGGTCAAATACGCGTCGTCGTGGTTGGCTGTTGAGGAAAAAACCCATGTTTACATTCTACTGAATCGATAGGCTCAAGTTATATGTTCAAACACCTATTCTTTAGCTGGTCAATCTGTATAATTTTGCGGAAAAAACCTGTGGATGCATGGACATGTGGGTAACACTTGCGGGGTAGTTCTCGGTGGTTCTACTAAGGGTATGGTAGGCCACGCGGACTGTTTACATGATGATGTCTTCCCCAGACATCGCGGATGCTCTCTATGGATGGCATCTAGGGATTGCGTCCATGGATTGCGTCCATGGATGGCGTCTATGGATGGCGTCTAGGAATTGCGTCTAGGGACTGCGTCTAGGGACTGCGTCTAGGGACTGCGTCTAGGGACGGCGTCTAGGGACGGCGTCTATGGATGGCGTCTAGGGATTGCGTCTAGGGATTGCGTCCAGGAATTGCGTCCAGGAATTGCGTCCAGGGATTGCGTCTAGGGACTGCGTCTAGGGACGGCGTCTATGGATGGCGTCTATGGATGGCGTCTAGGGATTGCGTCCAGGAATTGCGTCCAGGGATTGCGTCTAGGGATTGCGTCTAGGGATAGTATCTATGGATGGCATCTACCACAGTCAACCACACCAGACATCAGCTGACGTTCTAAAGGGCTAATACCAATGGCCGACACAACGATCATGTACGTACCTTGGTAATCAGCCTATGGCTACGTACGTAACACACTAATGTTTAGTTAGTGACCGTCAGTCTGGTTATAATACAGAAACTGTCTGACCATAGTTCTATCGCTTCCGTTTATTGTAGTGACCTTTACTGATCAAAGGTTGTGACTCAACCATGGCGTGCTGCGTGTGGTATAGATGGACCAGGGTCGAGTACTCGCCTCCCTCCCCCATCAGCTGCGTGTGGGTGCCACTCTCTGATATACGCCCGTCTTTCAGCACAATCACATGGTCGCAGTGTTTTAAATACTGCAAAACAGGCCACGTTAAATGTTGTTAACACTGCAAATCACATAGTGTAAACATTGCACATGATGGTGTAAACATTACAAATAAAATAGTGTCAACATTGCACATGATGGTGTAAACATTACGTATTAAATAGTGTATAGATTGTGCTTCCATCAATACTGTACATACTGTACATCTTGTGTATAAAAAGTAAAAATTGTACATAAGATGATTACATCCGAAGAGGTGAGGATGGCTGAGTGAGTGTGTTAGATTGACATTGAGTGTATCACATTGATGACAGTGAGCTTGTTACATTGACAGTGAGTGTATCACATTGACACTGAGAGTATCACATTGACAGTGAGAGTATCACATTGACAATGAGTGTCACATTCACACTGAGAGTATCACATTGACAGTGAGAGTATCACATTGACAATGAGTGTATCATATTGACAGTGAGAGTATCACATTGACAATGAGAGTATCACATTGACAATGAGTGTCACATTCACACTGAGAGTATCACATTGACAGTGAGAGTATCACATTGACA
>WURV02183429.1:0-13049 GCA_011762755.2 Epimenia babai | reverse complement strand
TAGACGGCTGATAGTGTCTGCAGTTGCGCAAATAATTCGAAGCTAATATTGTTAAAATAAGTCAACTGTAACACGATTATGTGAAATAATAAAGAAAAATTTTAAAATAGCGTAAAATTCTTGCGATAAAAGTCACTTCAGGGTACATCGCTTTAAATTGGGAGTTCGTCTGCAAAGCCCTGCGTGATTATAATTGGACAAAATCATTACGTTTCACTTTCATAGTGGGTCGTGTGACTCTAAAATCACGCGACTGTCAGTTTAGAAGCGTGAACGCAGCTGAATCGGAAAAATAGGGGCAAAGTGGCTGTCAAAATGGTCACAAATATCAGTATCCTGGATTGTTTGTTAATTTTAGCTCATGATATTCAGTAAGTGCATAATATAAGTCGCACCCCCTATCTATAATCAGGTTAGAGACCTTAAAAAGTGCGACTTATAAGGCGGCCAGTACGGTATATATATAATTAGAGTTAACGTAAAAATCAATCAAGGTGAAGTTATTAACTTAGTTATTAGACTCAACGGTCAACTTGTTGTTCAGTTATTTAACGAGTCACTGAAAGTAACCCGTGGATTGCACCAAGTTGTGGGACAGACATCGGGTGTTTGAAACTCAACATGAGTGATAAATAGAAAACTGACTGGCAGTTACATTCTTGACTGTTTTCCACTAACTTGGAAGTCTAATAATTGATAAAAAAACAACACCCTAAACCTAGATAGAAAACTATCACTAAAAGCGATATCATTACAAATAAGATGTTGGGATTTTAAAAGAATACTTACGACTGAGTGATTGTCACGCCTTTTGACCGACAACTGACAAAAATTCCTCTGAATAAAGCATCTATGTGATGTAGATGTTACCTTTGTAACATTTTGTATATGCGCTGAATAGCTGCTAATGATATTTAATTGTAAACTGCATCAGAAAAGCTTTATTGTGATACTTGCGGTCTATAAATGTTATACTTTACCTTAATCATGAATATGCTTAAATATGAGAAAAAACTGCATATCTGTGTAGTGTTATTTCATAGACCATACTTTGTCAAATGAAATCGCCTAAATTTTCGAAATTACATTGCTATGAAACTGAAACCGAAAAGGGACAATTTTTGCGTTTGAAGATGGAACATAATTTTTGTTTTAGAAAACAGGCCAATATTGATTGTACGTATGATAAATAACTAATACTAGCCTCGATTCGGCTCGAGGTCACGTGAGAGTTATGCCTGGACGCATTGGCTGTTGAGGACACGAGGGCGGTCCTATACAACAGACAGGTTCGAATATCGACTGTACTTTGCTTAGTAGACTACAAAATACAGCACTCACCCGTTAACTTGTACTGAATTGACTTACCGACTGTATTGGCAGACATTAGGAAAAGGTTAAGAGATTGACATGTTTCGATATCTGCGTATAATAGGACATGGTAATTAGGATAGCCAATGTGGTTCTAAATAGCTGGAGACAAATGCACAGGGAAAAACCTAATTACCATCACATATATTTGGGAACACTGCAAAAATTAGCCAATAATTTATAGTCCATCATCATGCTTGTTAAAGATATCTGTGTGTATCGCTGGCTATGACATAAGGACTTTAAACATCAGTGGTTCTAAAAAACGGTGTTAAATACCTAAAATGCACTGGAATAATCTCGTCCCTGTAGCACAGTTGGTAGAGCACCAGACCGGTTATCTGTGGGTCGTGGGTTCGAGTCCCATCAGGGGTATAGGTTTTTTCCTGTGCATTTTTCTCCAGCTATAATAGGACACGCAGATTAAAAACATAATGAATAGCAACGATCCATCATCATCCTCAGATATATTAAATTAAATTTGACTTCTATTTGAACTCTTGATGATTAAGTACCCGCTATAAGCAATGATCTTATAACAAAATACAACGATGGGCAGCGTGTGACATTTCTAAAATACACAGCTGTCACATTAGAAGATTTGATTTATGAAACATTGTTGGTTACCCAGAGATTTCTTGCGGCAGTACCCGACGCTGACCGCGCAAATGGGCTGTGAGATCATGTGCTGAAACGATTGAAATGACGATAGAATTGTTAAAACTGATATAAAATCATAGAGGATGTGGTTAGTCATCCGATATAGAATGACTCCTAATTACTATTCATCCCATAAATCGTACAACCATTTATGTGCCAATGATGGCATTTAACATCGCGAGACACGCAAAATGACAGCTGTGAAGAATAAATTCCAATCAGACACATTGGGTCACATCGAAATATATCTTCTCTAACAAACTCATTAGATAATATACGAAATATAAATAATACCAACGGTGTTTCCCAGTGAATCAAGTAAACAGGAATTACGTTTTAAAATGTATAAAACAGATGAACAAGTGATACAGGGTGATTTGTAACTATGTACCCACTTTTATAAAAATTACTATAACGTTGCATATATGGTGTAGGCAAGTACGCAAGTTTTATTACGTCACATTCTTAGTACAGTTCTACAAAATCTCTTATTGTTTCTCGATGTGGCCCCCCTCCCTCCGTGATGCAGGTTTGCAGGCGATTCTCGCCGCTATTGTACACATTGTGCAGCATCTCGGGTGTTACCGCAGCCACACGCTCCACTATTCGCTACATCAGGTCCCCTATATCATGTGGTTTTGTGGCATAAACTCCATTTTTTAAAAATCCCTACAGAATGAAGTCAAGAGGGGTGAGATTAGGGGAGCGGGCTGGCCAAGGTAGTGGTCAGTGGCAGTTAACCAATCCCGTACGCGAATTGCAAAGTGTGTGGGAGTACCATCCTGTTGGTAGACCAGAGTATCTATGTCCATACCATTCGCTATTGAATCCAGTATGGAGAACTGCTGCATAATGTCCAGATAGTCGTCAGCGTTAATAGTTTTATTGGGGAAAAGAATGTTCCGTATACATTGTACCAGATTACTGCACATAAAACATTAATTTTGGGTGAGTCGCTAAACTGGCTAATGTTACAGCACTATTGATAACTCTAGTTTTATAAATAAAGTCAAAAATAAATTCAAGTCAACTAAGTTATTTATTATATTTATTTCATTTTATTGTCGATTTAACAAAATTGCGCATGCGCACAAATGCGTTGATTTCATTTGCATACAAATTTTATACACTACTGTACCATGCAAACGAATAAAAATCACTTTATAAGGAAAACAGGTACATTAGAGTTAGTTCACGGTTAGGTTTAGTATTAGGTTATGGTTAGTGTTATGTTTTAATTTCTCTTGTTGAATTAAAACTAACACCAAAATATACCGAAAAAGTACAAATCGGTGTGATAACAATCTCAGCTTACTAATAACACTTTAGCACTAGCAGTTACTAAACGGTTACACGCAATCAGTACGATGTTAACTTTTACGACTTGTACAAGTAATAGGAAAATAGGAATTTGAGACAACGGCTTTTTATAAGCTACGGGGCAGACTCTATCAGGCGCAGCGCGACGTGATTGAAACGTTGGCGAACAATTGATGGGATTCCTCATTTGCTCATTTGAATATTCGAGAATATTCCTAACTGGTTAAATCCAGTATGTTACAGTTGGTAATGGGGTGTGGTGGAAATACAGTTAGGGTAGATTTTAGGGTTCGAATTTGTATGGAATGTAATGTGAGAGTTTCAGGTTAGAGAGAGTAATTAGTGATTACTAAAAATAGGCTAATTACGATTTTAAGTACCAGATTCGTTCAATACACACCAAAACAGCCAGAAAAACATAAACATGAATTTGTTGCTAAAATCTATGTGGGTGTAATGACTAATAGTAAAAATTTACCCTTTTCCTGCTGTAAATACAAGCCAAAATTGTTTCATATTTCAAATCTTGATATATCATCAACTCCAGTCGTTTACCGGCTGGCGTGGATGCAACAAGTGTCAGTTTTTCAGATTTATAAAATTTAACAAAATTCCACTGTTCAAAAGTACGAAAAGCGTTTTCAAATTCCTCCAACGTTTCTAAACACGCGCCTTCGTCGAGAGCCATATTGCAGACGACGGAAAAATAATATCACGTGAAATGAGTGGAGAAAATCTCTCGGAGATATACCATCGCGTCTCCTGCAGTTTACCAACATCACTTCCGTTTGCCGGGCAAGGTAATGTGGGCGTAGCTTGTGGAATACCACGTGACAAACGAAATTAGGGCACGGACTGACTCAATAGACTGTCTGATGCGTGAAGCTTATGTAATATAAAAATAAACGTAACTTGCTTTGACCATTTTCAAGCGTTTTATTAATTTTTATACCACTACTACTACTAGTATTATTCATTCACTGATTAAAACAAAACCATTTTTGTGACGGTTATTGCGCTATATTACAACATAATTTGTTTACAACAACGACGAAGTTAACTTCTTAAGTCTCTAACTGAGTAAGTCGACAAAAATGCGAAATGTTTACTGCTATTTTGCCTTTTTTCGCCATAACCTTAAATAAATAAAAGTATAAGACACACTCGGTCATGTTAGAACAAACGCAATTAATGACAAAATCAGACATGTAGATTCACCGTTGACACCATCTTGTCATTATTCTCGTTTGTTATTTTTATAAACTATGGCCATATAGTGCACTAAAACAATGCATTGGTTGAACTTCGTTGATTGGCGAACTTGCATTTTTCGTGAAGTAGCAGACATTAACACTTGGTAGCAAATTTTTGAACGAGCATGATGCGCGCGCACCCAATACCACGTGATATCTCTCGCGCAATGAAAATGCAACTTTACCTTGCCACAGCAGGGAAAAAATGACGCGTACGGGACGATTAGCCACAACGAATGATAAAATAATCATTACGCAACATTATAAACAATGCAACAACAGCCCATACGATAAATACGTGTAACTTGGGCAATGGCCTGAATAAACAATTACCAGCACAAAAATCAACTAAGAGATATTGATCAGGCAAGCATTGACGGTTGATTAAAACGATGATCAAACACCAAGAAAGAATTCTTGAAACAAAAATCAACTAGAAATAAAACAACCATTAAAAAGTTGCCAAAACAACCAACAAAGAGTAATCAAGACAACGTTCAAAAAACAAAACTATCAACAAAACTACCGAACGATGATCAAAACACCTATCAAATTGAATCTAAACCTTCAAGCTATAGTGTGATCAAAACAACTATCAAGCCACGAGCTAATAATCAAAGCAACTATCAAACAGCGCTTGAAACAACTACAATACAGCGATAAAGATAAGCACGAAAGTACTTTAAAAACGATAACCAAACTATTATCAAAACAACCATCCAACGGATAAAACTATAAAAAGTGTAGAGAATAAATAACTTGTTAGCTGTAACTGTAACTGTATAATATTCAAAGATGGTCTGTTGAAAATGTGCAAAAAGGTGAAAAAATTTTGCGCGTCTCAATAAAAAGGGGTTCACTGCTCAGTAATGGAATTAGATTCCACGTGAAATTAAATATCTTAAATGTTTACACACTTTTAAAATCGAATATAAAATACTATTGAATAACTATAGTTCTTCATAATATTAAATATAATTATTAAGACTACGTATTACAATAATTGATTGTATTACTATCATTATTATCGATTGTACATCATCTTACTGTATACCATCATGGTAAACGATTGTACATTATTTTACTGTATACTGCTCTGTAATCGATTGTACATTATCTTACTGTATACTATCATTATAATCGATTGTACATCATCTTACTGTATACCATCATGGTAAACGATTGTAGGCTACATTATTTCACTGTATAGGTACTGCTCTATAATCGATTGTACATTATCTTACTGTATACTATCATTATAAACGATTGTACATTATCTTACTGTATACTACCATTATTTTACTGTATACTATCATTGTAATGGATTGTACATTATCTTACTGTATACTATCATTATAATCGGTTGTACATTATCTTACTGTATACTGTCATTACAATCGATCGTACATTATTTTACTGTATACCATCATTATGATTATTGTAAACTACTTACAATCATGTCTTCAATTAATATACGTATGCTAAATTTTATATTGATATAAACTATTGATTTTGGATTGTCATTATAATATTCTTTTTTACATACGTAGTCAATAGACTCAATACAAGGTATCTGTAGTACAGCGTAGAATATTTTTTCCGTGACAAAGGTAGCAGACAAATATTCGTCTGAAAACATTTTTTTTAATTACATGATAAATTCCTCTCATAACATTATAGCTGTAATACAAATTGTAAAACGACCATGGCTAGTAAAACCGAAAGCTAAAAGACCCTCCATTTGCAAAGTAACAATACGAGATTATCTGTCGGACTATGAACTGGACAACTCGTGTAAAAAAACTTATAAGAAGTCACGAACAACAAATTAGCAGAGCAAGAAAAGGCTTTCAGAGACCTGATTAATTTGCAGGTAAAAATTATAGATCCTTTACATGTTAGAGACGGTAATTAAAACATGTAATGAACGCGTAAAGAAATTAGGTAAATGACAAATAGGTAATCAACAAGTGATGTAGGTAGGTGTATTGAAAGAACTAGTGTGTGCTGTGTGGTGTTAACCTATTTGTGACACTATCGTGTACTGTGTACAGGCAAGGACGAGAAGCTGTGAATGTAGCTTATTGCAGTTAAGTATCCTTATGGTGGCCTACACAGTATCTGCTCCATTATGGTCGAGGTTTGATACGTTACTTAACATGAGTTTGATTGATCCCTTTCATGAATTCTGTTATTAATCCTATAAAATTGTATATTCACATATGTGTCCATATACACTTCATAATTGTTATTTCTCAACAATATCTGTTTTCTATCATTGTTTTGAGTATTGTATAAGAAATTACTCGAATGGTTGTGAGTCATCATGGTTTGAGGATAATGCAGTGGTTTTGATAATTTTTGTCTATTAATCGCTATTTTATGGATGTTTTTATCATTGTTGGTTGTTTAAATAAACGTTTGTGGATTAACTTCAAATAAATGATTGATTGTTTTAAATTCATTGTCCGTTCTTTGCTGCGGTCATTACTTTGTGATTTTTGAGTAACTCAATAGGTTCTTGTTTCAATCAACATTTGATTTTTTATGATCGTTAAATGGTGGTTTGAATGAGTGGTTGATGGTCGTTTTAATTAGTTTTTGATGGTTTTTAGTCAATGTATGATAGTTGCTTTGATGAATGTTTGATGGTTGCCTCAGTCAATGTTTGGTTGTTGTTTCGATTACTGTTTGATGGTTGCTTTGATCAATGTTAAAGGTTGTTTCAGTCAGTGCTTGATAGTAATCTCTATCGTAGTTCGATGGTTGTTTTGATCATTGTTTAGTGGTTGATTTGGTCATTGTTTGATGGTTGTTTTGAGCACTGTTTGTTGTTTTCATTATAGTTTTATGGTTGTTTTACTCAATGGTTGGTGGCTATTTTGATGACTGTGTGATGGTTGTTTTGATTATTGTTTGATGGTTGTGTTAGTCAATCTTTGATGGTTGTTTTCGTTGTTTTATAGTAGTTTTAGTCAATCCTTGATGGTTGTTTTAAATCGTTTCCTTTTTTATTTTATACCATCTTCACTACGGTAACTCTTTACTGGAGGATGTTCCTTCCTATCTCATCCACCGAATATAGCTAGTTCAGTACAGTGCAGCTCATGTGATCTACCAGCTCTCAAAATACTCCCCGACTTTCTCTAGCCTGGTCTATAAACTCTGGCTGCCTGTATTACAGAGAATCGTGTATAAGGTGCTGACTTTTATTCATAAAACCACACGGTCTCTAGTCACGTGCCCTCCCGGTCTCTCTAGTCCGGGTCTCAATTTTTGGTAGTTGTTGAGAACTGCCTGACCACAACCCGTAAGCTCTCTACATCTACATCTAGTCATCGACATCGAGTCGTCCTGGTTCAGTGGTAAATAACTGCGTTTATAGGCCATTAATACTGGCCTTTATAAGTCATTTAAACCTGTCAGTACTCTCAATCTGCATAGAGTTGTCAGTCGTGTTCCATTCTGTGACCGTACGAGGGAAAAAACTGATTTCATATGCGTTTATTTGGGGAGTATCTCATCTACGGACATGTGTAGGAGTGCTGATGGCAATTAATTATCCTGCGCATCAATGTTAGTCTGGCTATGTCTTTACGTTTTTCTACAGGTGGCCATTTTAGGTTGTTAAAAAGTGAAAGAGTCACTGTGGCTAGTTCTCTACTGAAGTTGTGTTTTACAAGCTTTTCGTTGGATTTTCTCCATTACCACAAATTTTGTTTGTGTTCCACGCTGTTTATGTTTCGCGGGTCCTAGTCTCTGGAATTCACTGCCATTTAATTTGAGAAGCACGATCTCTCTCTGAATATTTTTTAATTAATGGTCATAAACCTACATATTTACACTGACTTAAATTTCAATGGTTCTGAGTTTGTATTTTTAAATTTTTGTTTCCCAAATTTATATAAGGGCTTCAGTACTGTGGACCCTCTCGTGACCACGCAATGCAACGAATGGGGGGTGTATAAGTGCATGTTTATTTGGTATTTTCTCTTGGTTTTAAAATTTCCTTTAAAATGCTTTTCGGGCTTTCCTCAGTGGCCCATTATTATCATTAATGTAGATTACAACAATCATGAGCCATAAACCAGAGTGGGTAAAGTTAAAAATGCCTCTGTATTATCTCTCAAATGAAAATTAAATTCAAATGGTATTTTCAAAAATAGGCGAGTACATTCTCATCGAGACACTTAACGATCTTGTAACGAATGAAGACATCAATAAAGTCAGACCAATATTCCTAAATAAGACAATAAAAAGGAAGAGCCAACTCAAATATTCAGTATAATTATTTATTTTGTTGAAGCACAACTGGGTTCCTACTACCTGTGACATCACTAACTCTGTGTACAGCACGACTGAGAGGTTTGTACCTGATTTAGTGCTTTAAAACTACATTATTATTAGTATTATTAACACTAATTGACCTACTATCTGATTTAAACCACACATCGGCATCGTCCTTGCTAGTTAGTGATACACGATTCTCCCTTATACAATTTGTTAAACAGGGGAGGGAATGTCGGGGGAAAAACCAATAAACAATTGGTAATAATACGAATGTAAAATTATTTAGTTATCGTAAGCAATTAAAGGGGTGAATTGCTGATTGAGTCCATGAACATAATAAACATGATGGTAATGTTTAATAATATTCAGATAATATTGATCAAGGTGGTATGGTGTAAATTCACCAATTAAACAAGACACAGTCATTTTTCCATCACCAAAAATAAAAGAACGTAACAAGCAAAAATGTTTAGCCATTTTTTGACGATATTCAAGAATAGTTGGTTCAAGTTTCGAGTTTACAAAAGTCAAGAGTAAATAAGGCTCGGGAGTCAAGTTTTGAGGCAGGTAATATTTCAGTCTGTGGAGTTTGGAATCGGTAAATTTAAAACTTTTTGGTGGTTCTTTCAATTTTTTGGGTGGGGGATTTTCTAGTCATCGTGGTATGGAGTACGCAAAATTTAAAATTACTGAAGTTTTGAGGCGGTACATTTTTAAAAAGTTTTAGCAAAAATAGGAGTCTTATGTTAATGGAAAGTCCAAGTTTATGGTCTCTAAAATCATCACCAAAATGAAAAAGAAAACGGAATCCATTGATGTGTACGAAGCTACATATAAGGCAGAAAGTTAAAACACTGACGCAATTAAACAGAAAAAAAAACTTAAAATAAAATGAATTGTAGTCACATGGATTATACGATATGGAATATAGGAGGCCACCATCCAATATAACAAAGGTCTGTGCTGAAAATATTCAATCTCGGATAACAGAATTTGTAAACATAAATGAAGAATTGATATACAGGGTTTATCCAAAAAATACTTGGATACAAGTTGTTACTTAAGCCATCCTACCAACCAACTAAATTCACTGGTTTTATGGGCGTAAATGATGTTACTCAAAAAGCTACACCCATCCTCGTGCAACAAACTATGGCAGTTGGTCTTCACCCTCTCCAATATATAGTAGACATTGAAGAATTTGTGATGTTGTAATTGAGTGAACAACAGTTTGTTTTCAACATTAAAATTTCGATAATTTCCATTCAATTATTCAATTCACTATCAACGTTTAATTAATTATTCAAAATATTATTTGCAAAATAATTCTCAAACCATTACACAGAAAGGCTCCATTACAGGAAATGATTTCGTGGATGCAATGAAAAGTGGGCATCTTATCTGTTGCAAGGAAGCAGAACTTTTCATGTTTAGATATCTTAGAAGTTAGAATAAAGTCTGATAAATCCCTCTAACAAATGACCTATTACCGCCTTTGCCCGCATCAGTGTCTCTATGAGTTTGACTAACAGAACTGAGGGTGCACCCAGTCCATAGAACTCTCAGTAAATCTCGGATTGGAAGCTGTATCTGGTTATCTTGTGGATGTTACAGCTTAAAGATCGATTTCAGCGTAAACAGATAGGGGCGTTTCTCACAGAGAAACAGGTTAATAAAGACCCAGCAGGCCAGCACACACGGTCGGGCTACAGTGCACATTACCTACTAGAGGAACCATTGTATGACTTTATTGTAATCTTGACTAAAGAGGGGTTGAGGTGAATGTTTATAACAATAACAATGTTACATCGATGTTACATCACCATCCTATGGAAGTAGATCGAGACGTTACAAAACTCTGATGCTAAACTCCGGAAGAGAGGCAGATATATAAATGACATTGTTTTAAATTTCGTGGAATAAATCAATCGAGCCATTTTTCCAGTGTTGACTATTAGGTCCTGGTCAGAAAATTCTGATCGCACATTTCAAATTCATGTGTTAATGGTCGTAGAATTATCTTCAACATCTCTATGAGTTTGGAGAAAAATACACATCTACGAATCTTATTTTATGTTACTTATGAGACTCTGCGCACTATTTCCTCTGTATAAACCCTGTATACAATGCTCGTTATACAATGAATACGAATGACCACATTTGAGTGGAGTTGCCAAAAACATATGTGATATTCAAGTAAGCTTTTCTTGAATGATTGAGATTATTAATTGAAGTACATAAGACTTATCACCACAGACAAATAAAATACAGGGTACTGGTTAAATAATGACCACAAATCTTTTCGTGTAATGACTCACTTGGCAAGTAGATTACCTTCATACAAATAGATTACCATCACACAAGTAGATTACCTTCCATTATGCAAATAGATTACCTTCCATCATGCAAATAGATTACCTTTATACAAGTAGATTACCTTCATACAAATAGATTACCTTCCATCATACAAATAGATTACCATCACACAACTAGATTACCTTCCATTATGCAAATAGATTACCTTCCATCATGCAAATAGATTACCTTCCATCATACAAGCAGTGGTCATTGCACTGATTCAACAATTTTCCTCTTTCAACTTCTTAATTGTCGTTGACAATTGTCCATAATCTGTAACTTTTAGTACATGCTTCTTTGATGTGGCAATACCTTCCAATAAAGCTCTCGTTACACGTCTACCAACACCAATTGCATACAATGTCACCTGTTTATTTTTTAACAACGTAGCTTGTTTCTGTGTTTTATCAGGGTTTTGAGATTGACCATCCGTCAAAAGGATAGCAACCTTGTTTGCTGTAGTTCGCGCCCCTTTAAACCCGTGTAGTCTCGCTACTCGTAAGGCATCAAACGTGTGGGTGTCTCCTTCAGTGTATTTCAATGTTGATAATTTCTGTGTCAATTGAGACAGATACTTCACTTCATTCAATCTTATCTCCACTGAGACATCAGTAGCATAGGTTATAACACCAACTCGTGTTTGCTTGTCACCCTGTCCAAGAGATAACTTTGCTGTAAGATTGCCGATAAAATACGTCTGATTCTTGAACCCAACCGGGGTCACAGAGGTCGATAAGTCCAGGATAAACATCAGATCAACCGACTTCCTACATTGGCCTGTAACAAAAACATTTATAGCAATTTTGTAGAGTAGAAATGTAAAATAAACTGATGAATATTATTCAATAGTCACCGAATTAATATACTTTTTCATTTGCGACAATGGATCTGAAGTCATAGCCGTCGTGATCACTGAGCAATCAGTACTCTGGCCTGAACATGTTCTCATTGGGGGAAAGGCCAGACACCTGCAGGAGCAGGTATCAGCAGAATGAGCCAACTGCGATATCAAAGACTTGTTAATCTCATGGCTGGATCATAACCATACAAGTGACTGGTGCAATTTGATTTGTGTGTTTGCTAAGTATTCTGAAAGTGACATTAAAATTACACAAAAGGGCTCACTCAGGGATGCAGTCCGTAATGGTTCTAGTTGTGGGGATCAGGATTTTGTTTGAAATATTTGTGCAGGCTGCTGCCAGACCAAAAGGGGTGAATGTGCGAAAAACAATGTAAATTGCAAGTGCCGTTGCCTCAGTAGCACGAACTGCTGAATGTATGGCAAAGTTTAACTCATGGAATATGTATAAAAATTTGGCCAACATTTCAGAAAATATGTGAAATGATGAAACATGTCAGGAAGACTTTCAGTGAATGTATTGAAAGAATAAATTAAATAATAAATGATTAAATAAAGTACCAGTCAATCAGCGTATTACAATGAAGTACTGAGAGGTCACACATTAGAAAGTTGAGGTGGAAAACACACAACAGTTGATAAAATCTGAGCATTATATAAAGTTAAACAATTTCATGAAAAATTTGTCTGAAGGAAACTAATCAGTTCTGATAATTTCCGCCACTTTTTGCAATAAAAATTATATTCCTCTCCAAAAATGTCTGTTATGTTTTAATTCTTTATGTTGAATTAAAACTAACACCAAAATATACCTAAAAAGTACAACCCAGTGTGAGTACTCTATCATTCATTATAATCACGAAGTAATAACAATCTCAGCTTACTAATAACACTTTGACATTAGCCGTTACTTAACGGTTACATGCAATTGGAACCTG
>WURV02183418.1:0-13051 GCA_011762755.2 Epimenia babai | reverse complement strand
TGTCGTCGACATCATCTTGTCATTGTTGACCAAGGGATAATACGGCACTCTAAATAAAGCTTTATTATTATTATAGACCTCAGAGGGAATTCCTACCGGGGTTTGGTGTGCCAAGGTTGATAGTTGTCGTTGGTTGTCGTGTGCTGCCGGCGGATGTGGCAGGAGTTGTAGCGGTTGTGTGACACCTCTCAGGGCTGATGGATAATTGATCGATGGCGATGTCGGATCTGCTTCCTCGACCCCTCGTCGCCTCGAACACCAACTGCCGAGTACGCCGATTACGGTTGTATTTTACATTTTACACGCAGCGTCGTCGTCGGAAGACAGTGGGTATAGCGTGTTACTTAGATAGCACACACCGGGTATAGTGCGTAGGGTGACTGATGCAAACAATAGTGGATATAGCGTTTAAGAATACTTCCTTTATTTATTTGCTGTTAGACTATTGTGACGAAGTTGTCATTTGCCTCCGTCCATAATAATCGAGTCTATTAGTCCAAGACATATGCACCTGTATAAGAGTGTTTAGAATTACTTCTGGGTGGGTGGGTGTTAGCATGGATTTCTTATTAGTCCATTATTTGTTGAACCAACGCTGTTATCATCTATATCTAAATCTTCCAATACTATTGCATTTCGAAAGAGAATCACGGATAAACTCACTTGGTACGCCGACGTACTGCGCAGCGCCAACTCAGCGAAGTGCCATCGATTACCCTGATCTTTCTCGCGAGCCCATAATTGCATGTCCTTCCCATTCACCCGCATATTGACAGCAAGTTTGCCCATCTGAGATCCGTACATGTGGTAGTAAAACCGCACGCAACGATACTCGGCGCCTGAATCGGTAAAGACACTTTGGAAATCGTTGATATGAACCTTCTCCTTTCCGATCTGAGGTACGGATGTTTTCTTCTTATGTATGATTATGTAAACCATCACAAGACATTTTCCTAAGTTAGCTAAGATTGCGCTTAATACGGTGTCCCTGAATATGATTGGCTGTTTACAATGACGAGGAAATAAGTTCTTGCTGCCGACTAGGTCGATAGTCGACCTTCGTCCATCCACGCCTTTGAATGCCAACAAAGTGTTTTTCCGCAAAACTGCGATATGTGGTCCTTATGTAGAGCGAGACGCTGGACATGGCTGAGATGTGGGCATTATGCCAGGCCGTCCCCTAAACACAGCAGACGTAAGAGGGACGAAGCCTTCTTGGTTTCCAGAAAAAATGACTAGATATTTCTGAGATAACTTATTAGACGTGGGAAAAACTTCTTTTGCAAAAAGAAGTCCTTTTGCATTCTAAATTGTCATTAAATGATAGCTATTTTATCGGCTACTTGGATTGTCCATATATTTAATGACATCAACAGTCAACAAACATTTTACATATTTAAGAAATCATCCAAACACCTCAAGGACCAGTAAGTAAGAATAAATAATGTTAGCGAGTAACTTACTAAAATTTGGATACCTCACCTACAAGCGGCTCGGTGAGGAGCCGGGCCCTCGTTCCCGGTCTGACCCGCGATGCTTCGATGTAAGCGTATTTGCCCTTGCCGCCGTAGGCAGACTTAGGACCCGTGCGAGACGTGGGCGTTTTTCGCTATACGCGACCCAAAACAACCGACAAACTAGAGAGCATTAATCTTTCTTCACATCAAAGTTATTTTCTACTCTGTTAAGAAACCATAATAGATTTTGTGGTAAAAGGGAGCAGGTCCGCAGCGTCATGCACGACAACTCGTGATATTTCCCCTAAATTTTGCTTAATAAGGAACATTAATTTTGTTTCCATTTCCTTTCCATGAAAACAAAACAAGAATGGGCTATATACGTACTGTATTTAAATTTAATAAAAAAATAAGATGTTGCAGGTATGTTTCGCAACCAAGTGTTTATGTTAAAGTCAAGAGAACATAGTGTTTGGAGTTTATTTGAATGTGTTCATTGTTCCATTCTCGATGTTAGACAGGAGGTCCACTGTCTCACTTATTGCAGACGGCGCATGAGGGAAGTTGAGTGTTGCTTAGGTGACAATACGCAGGCAACGGTTTGGAGAGTTTAAGAGGCCTAGGCCGGGTTCCTGTTACACTAAACAAGACGTAGTAAGGCAAGTCTGATTTGGTTGGGTTAGTGAACTCGTTAGTGTTTGGAAGTGATTAGTGCTTCTTTCTATAGAAAATAAACACGCGAGGTATTAGTGCTACTTGATTGATGGTAGTAAATGTCACTCGCACTTGCAATTCTGCTTTTTACACCCATAAAGAAAATGTACAATAACCAATTTCACGACAAATCTTACTCAATATTCAGTATTCACGCACGAAAAACTTGTAGATGTACGCATATGGTTGTCCGACTGTGTTCAACCGTCTTTAAATAAAGAGAAAATTAAAGGAATAGAGAACCTACCCGGCGAACTCGCCATCTCAGGCCGAAACGAGGGTCCTGCGACAGGGGACACTTCTTGATGACGTCAAAGTCGCATTTAATCAGCTGTTTCACTGAAAAAACAGGTGTTAATATCCGTGTTGAGCGAAAAAGGGTGGTGTTCTTTATACAGACACTGTAGGATCTATCTACGAACTATAGAAAAATAGTGTGGGAATATAGAAAATATTGTAGACATTTGCAGTTTCATTTTTTGGATATCGATTATGATGTGAGGTTTATTTTCTGTGAATTTTGTGTCATACATCTATGCACAGTGCACATACCGATGTTGTCGCAGAAGTCACCATGGAAACCATCAGGGCATATACATTTCACGCTTCCAGCATTTTTCTGTATACAACTGCCGCCATTCTTGCAGGGATTGGACACACAATCTAGGAAACATACCATGGTCATGCTCGCCATTAGCCTTACGTAACAGTCAAAGCTAATGTCCGCGCCCGGGTTTCATGAAATGTTTCTGGCAATCAAATAATTGGAGGACACAGCGTTGCAAAAAAATCTTTGAATTTTGCTGCAGGGAATGGATAATAGGACGAAACTGTGGTATAAGCATGAATATCTTAAAAATATAAATACGAAAATACAAAGGTAACACCTTGTTGACTAACTATATAAGGATTAACACAAGTTTTCGTATATCAAGTATACTTCATCAGGTGCAATCTAATCGACATGGCTAACACAGTAAACCCACACCTCTATGTTTAAAAATATAACACTTTCTATGCATGCAGACAACATAACCAATTAGTGAAATGTTACACTACATGTCTAATGTCCACTTACCATTCAGTTGGCATCTGTTCCCGAACACTCCTTTCGGGCACGCACATTTCTCTCGGCCATCGTCTGTCCAGTCACACGTTCCGCTGTTTTGACACGGGTTCGGGCTACAGGCTACAAAATCACTATAATTAAACGAAGAAAGATTTTTCTCAGACATTCAGTCTGAAAGTTTTCGTTGCTTTTTGATAAATTTTTATTATTGGATCCTCGCTGGAAATGGTCAGATGTACACTCGATCTGTTTCAGTGATAAATATGCTAGCATATGACTAATATTCGATCTAAATCGGCTACTGGCGTACGAACTATCAAATGCCGGTAAGGTTTATTGCGGTTGACCCTTTTCCTAGTTTATTTGCACATTTCGCATAAAAGATTTGTTTCACATTTCGCCTTGATTGCCTCACATTTTTAAACCTAAACATGTAAACAAGCGCCGGTCACCACTTACCAACGTTTTCGCAGAAAGCCCCAAAGACTCCATCAGGGCACTCGCAAACCTCCGTACCGTTTTCATCCACTTGGCAAGTTCCGCCATTTTGGCAATTACGCATGTCACACACTGTCAATAACACAATTTTCTAGCGAAATAATATATTTACTATTAAGAAGACTAAAATAATAATAACCACGTTGATTTCCCCAAAATTTCTAAAATTACGTAAATTTTGTTTGTTTCTATTGAAACTCCGTGTACGAATATATTGAACGCATTGCGACCAACTACGAAACGATATCTTGTATCAAATATTTTTGACATCAATTTACGTTTATGACGTGTACTTATTAATCCACAACATGACTGATGAACGAAATTGGAACATACGATGACTTACTGTCGGTCTCACATCGGTCACCCGTCACGCCGGGTGGGCACGCGCACTCGACTGACCCAGAGTCGCTTACCGAGCACGTACCCCCGTTGAGACAAGGGTTCGGATCGCAACCTGGACGATAACGAGTACACAACGATATGTCTGCTTTAGGTGCATGCAAATATAAAAACACACTTGTTTACCAAAGTCTACAACAAATAAATTATCAAGAATGATCGTCATCATCGCCCTTTTAATAGTGTTTCTACCAAGCAAATGTATTCATAGTTTTGTGTCCTCAATCTACAAATAACGCTGGTTCCGATGTATATAATAATATTACATACATTGGAAATTGCTGAATATCGCAGAAATATGTGTTAAACCGGGTCATCAGTGCAGCCTTCTTAATTATTAGTTCAGAAGGCTACTTCGTGTTTTAGTGCTAATTTATGTGTGTTATTTTCTGACGTGGCTTAGGCAATATCAATGCTTTTAAAGAGTGTATTTATTAATGTAAAATGTGTAAGAAAGCTACGCTATTAGTTTAGTTTGAACCAAATATATTTTGTTTCATGATTGTTAATTAATTAGAGTATGTCAAGATGTACACTGTATATTGGTCGAAGCGGTGTAGTAGTCGAAGTATTTTCTGAGACCTCTGATATAAAGATAAATGCCGTCCATATTGACCGTGATAACTATCTGTTTCAGATTAATGAGGAAATAACATTTTAAAGCACGTGATTTGTGTTTAGGCACTCATTGATTCCGATTCTCTCAGGTGAAGATCTAGGCGGTAACTAGGTTTTGATATCGCACGAAATGCAATATTATGAAAGGAAGTATTCAATAAAACTTTTAACCATACACTGCTATCGGGTAGTATTCATATTGTGAACTGAGCGATGTGCTATTGTGATCTATTGCTTTATGTTCCATCTTCCTGGATAACTATCTGGGGACGCTTACTGAAACCGCTGACGTAGACGCGGCCGCTAAAGCCTTGACCGACAACGCCGGAGATTGGAGCGCTGAAGCGGATCATCATGATGTTACTGGGCCGGTCTTTGGTCGTGTTAAACACGCCCCGGTTCCAGTCCTTACCGCAGTATCTGCAGGCGATAATCACCTAGTGTTAAATCATATATAATAGGTATTTTGGTACTGACCACGCCTGGGCGTCCAATTTTAGTTCACTGCGTAATGCATAGTTGGCTAAAATTCACGGTATCTTCGAATGTACTTTTAATAACTATTGGGTTTAAGCAGAGACGCAGAGGCATCTGGCGTGGTGATAGCTCGTTGGAGTGTTCATTCAGAAAGTCTGTTCTAGCCAGTCCAGTGTAAAACCTGTGGCGTTTTTCTGGTAAAGAGGTGCTGTATCTTAACTAGTAAAGAGGTAAAATGGAGAGTAAGAGAAAGAGAAAGAGAGAGGGGGGAGGAGGAAGGGATGGAGAGAGGAGGGAGGGGGCGTGGGAGTGGGAGAGCGCAGTTGCGTTATTCCGTTACCCCAGTATCGATTAGGTTACCTTGGTCCCGGCTGTCCGATGAGGTTGTAGCGCACCTCCAGAGCGTTGCCACACTCGTCACCGGAAGTTAGTGGAATGTCGAAAGCAACCAACTCAAATTCGACATACGACCCGTTTGGTCCCTACGTAAAGAAGTGTAAATAAATGAATAAATAAATGGGTTGATAAATGAATGAATGAATGAATGAGTGAGTAAATAAAAAATGAATAAACGAACGAAGGAACGAACGAGCGAGCCATCGAACAAACGGACGAAGGGGCGGACGAATAAATTGAGGATGGACAAACGGACGTACGAACGAACTAACGAACGAAAGAACGAATAAACGAATAAATAAATACATAAAATAATAGAATAGATAAATCAAATATGAATGGATGAATGAATAGAGGAATGAATGAAAGAATGCATACTAAAATGAATGAACATGTTTCTGTGCTACTTTATTACTGGAATGTCAGTCAAACTCGTTATTATTTATTAAGCTTTTCCACCATTAAAATATTACTATAAATATAACGAATAATATATAATGGCATAACTGCCGCTGTTGTGACATTATGGTTATGTCATTGTAGGTCTATACGATGGCGGGGACTTCTCTCACCTCGACCAACCAGCCACAGTCGGCGCCGATGCTGTAGTTTGCTGGGAACGAGGGCGAGTGGACGTTCTCGGACTGACCTCGGTTTAGTCTGATGACACCACCGCAGCCACTACCTACCAAAAAGCACCAATGTACATATCGAAAACGGCCGCGGGCCGAGGAAAACATTTGGAGAGCCGCTGGCCACACTGAGGAATATAATTAAAATTTAACGTCTGTACACACATGCACAGCAATGCATGTTTTCAGACATTGCTTCAGTTTTTATGTTAGCAATCTCAAATTTTAGTAATGGAAGGGGGAGGGATATTATGGCGTGTATTATACACGAACATATTACTTTTGTTACCAATACAAACGACTACATTTTGCTGGTGTAAAGACTATACGGAATACGGGTGTTTCGACCGATGACTTTAGTTCCTTATGTCATCTTTAGTAGTGTATCCTATAAACGACCATATTTCGTTGATAGTAAAACCATACGCAATCCAGGTGCTATTAGCCTTAATCCCCAACTCGTTGAATAGTCCATTCTAGTCTAGCTGTAAGTTTAGTGGTGTCCCCCTCCACAGTATGTCAGATCACACAGATTTATTAAAAACGGACATTTAGCGTACTAAATATAAGTCGGCGGATTTGTGAGCCGCATTTCACATATTCTACTGTACTTATCAGGATGCACTTTGAATGTATAAATTTTAAAATAAGTCTTTAGAAAATGCTAGAGCTATGATTTTACTAAGGTAAATGTAAACAACATTTATAGACCGCAAATATCAGCCAATGAAGGCTCTTGAAGCGGTTTACAGCGAAATGTTTTTTGGTAGCTATTAAGCGCATATACAATACCTTCTATAAATAACCAATACCAATAAATGACTTGCTGAGGATTACCGCAGAAAAGTCGAGTGGTGAGAGGTTTCGAACCCACGACTTTTCGGTTAGGAGTCCTACTACTCTACTAACTGCTTCCCCTCAACTAAGAATTATGTTATTCAACATCATTAAATATTAATCAAACAGAATTTATTTTATTTTCTAAAACCTATTTTCGTTGCGATAATAATGCGATTTATACAACGTGCATAATAATGATACATCGCTTGATGCAGGACTTCCTGAATAACAAACCGGTGATCGGTTGTACCACGCAGAAATGGTCTTAACTGGAATGACAGACGTACTTCATCAAAACGTCATTAAGTGGAAGAAGTAGGTCTACTTACTTGTTATGACCGTTTCACACAGAGCTCCGGTGAGATCCTCCGGGCAAACGCAGACGCACTCGTGGTTAACGTAGCCGCCATTCTTACAGATAGGTTTGTTGGCACACGTATCTGTAACAACAACAACGTACACACACACACACACACACACACACACACACACACACACATATATATATATATATCCCATTTTACTAAAAGGTATCAAGGCCGTCATGTTGTTTTGTTAATTTAAAGAAGCTGGCGATGTTGAAGTGAAATTCGGTACACCCTCTTATGGATATGTTGGAACTCCCACCGGGAGTGAACCTGATAAAATATAGCCAGAATAAGAAAGTTCGGTCCTATTAAAAATAGCCTTGGTATGCTGTGGATAACATAACAAAGATATGAGCCTGGTTTATTCTAGTGGGAAGTACGCCGTAGTGAAAAAAACCAAGTCGGGGGAGTCGATCTTCGTTCATTTACGGTATATGATTCTAAAGACCAACGGGGTCTACACACATTCCGCCAAGTCTGTTATAGGTGATGATTGCTTAAAATGAGATGACGAGACAGGAAAGAAGGAAGCACAATAGAGACATACATGAGAGCATCTGAAACGCGGTAACGTCAGATTGAAGAATGCCTTATATCACCATACCGCGAGGGCCACCCAGAAATGAAATTTGTCGATGCCACACCCTTTATGTGACAAATGAAATATGAATAGATTGTACCATATAATGACACATTGATGCTTTTCAAATTGAAACAGAGCCAGTGCTGAATATTTATCAGATACAGGTACATTATTTTGTTCCTTTAGCCATGCGGTACTCTATATACACGACCAAATTAACAGATTTTATTTTCTCATACTCAATATTCATTTAAATGAACAAAAAATCGATTACGCGTGTCTAACATTTGATAAATGTGCGTGTTTCAATCTTGTTAAATGCGCAGACGGGGGTTAAGACCTTTTGCTCTAACAACGCCGCAAGGTGTATTCTAGCTCGACCATCTTCTAGATTCCATTTCTAACCATCTGACAACGACGCGACCTGTCCCCAAACCGATATGCCTAACCGGAGTAGCGTATTTACCAGCGCATCCGTAGGCGTAGTTCAGCGCCTCCATATCGTAGAAAGACATGACACCCGGGCGACGAGACGTGGCTAGAAAGGTTAAGTCGGCGTCCTTCGGGATCATCGTCATCTTGCCACGTTTCTTTGACCCAGCCTACAAGGGTGGTATCACATACATTTTTTATACAGTCAATTCCACTTATTATCACGTCGGTTAATAGAAAGATTCGGTTAATATCACTTTTTTCTCGAGTCCCGATTTTTTCTTTCTTGTACTCTGAAAATAAAATTATTTCATTTTTTTTCGGTCAATATTTATGATCAAGTTTCCGCATGATAGCAAGCACTCTGTTTGACAAAATATTCAATTCTCACTATAAAAACTTCGGTTAATATCAACGTCCGTTATGATCTTATCTTAATGATTAAAAGCGGAATTGACTCTATTTAAACAGATGGCGATTATATACGATATATACAGTTAAACGTATATTGGTGCAGTTCATAGAAACGCGACCTTTAATACGAGGTCACGTGTGTGAATTCAGCCAAAACCGGGGATTTTCTCCCGCAGCTTCAACGACAGGAAACGAGCACGATTGTTGTTCTTGACTATACAGGGAGATCTATCGTGAAGTAGTTGTAAAATTTCTTAAGGCTACAGGAAGCCATATTTACATTCACTACCATTAAAAAGGAGTACAAAACCTCGCATTTTCATTTCCCGCTCTTTTGATTAATGAGAATCAATCGAAATTGAAATCTAAATAATAAGGTGAACAATAATGTATGAAACAGAGGTGAGCAATAATATTATAGGTACAGCCCGAATTAACAAGTAGTAATAAAATAGAATATTATTAGGAAATTTGAGGTGTATACCTGGATCAAACCTATACATTTTATATACGGTAGGAAGTTGGTTATGACATCAAGGCTTTGTTACAGAGGTTGTTAATTGCATTGATCGCAGTTGTGAACAACTGCGTTCGGCCATTTGGTCATCTTCCATATTCAACGATTCAGTTGGTCGGTGTCAATTGTCTTCCTATGAGATAATGGATTAAAATCTTTTCCTCTATAATACTCAATTTCCTGAATGAGATTGTCTCATATTATTGATAATCTTAACAGGCCACGTGTTCGCCGCTCAAATACAGAAGAACTTGCTACAGATGGTTGCTCCATGTAAGCCCAACATAGAGAAGGTGCTGTTGAGCTCGGTATCAGACATTGCATCATCGGTTGGGACTTTTCCGATCATTTCTAATCTACAGGGAGTGCAGTCAGAGGACATGACAGCATACAACTTGCGGCGCTGTTTGGGCGGAGAGCGCCTTAAGCCCCGCCTGTACATGGAGGTCTGGGTAGCGTTTGCAGTGTGGTTAGATGAAGGCGTCTCCGTTCTGACGTTGTTCCATTTCAGACGTGGATGGGTTGCATGAAGAGACTTGCAACAGCACATTACCGATATCTCGTAGACTTTTATTGCATAGTGACCATTGTAACTAAACGCAAGTTATGCGGTCAGACGTACTGTAGACGGATGAATCACGTGACAGGCTTAAGTTTATAAACTTTAATGGTTTTATTCGGTATGGAGACGAGGCATGTAAATGAAATTTGCCGATGCTGCTACCCTTGTGTGAACTAATAAAATATGAATACATTGTCCAAAATAATAAGACATTGGTGCTTTTTAAATTAAAATAAAAACACCCTTGAATATCACATCACTTTTTGCTTTTACCCAAGTGGTACTATACGTGACCGAATTAGCAAATTATTAAAATTTATTTCAGTGAACAAACAGATCAATGGCACGTGTTGATTCGGTCTATCATTCATTTGATAGATGTGTGTTGTTTGAATCTTGTTAAATTGAAGATTTTTTAATCATTTATTGTAGATTTACCCTCTTGAAACACTCACGTATAGGGAATATTGCATGTTGGAGCCGAGATCGTAGGGAGCGTAGTTGGAAGTGTCGACCTTACCCCAGTTGACGCTGTTGCCCTTCGGTTCGGGGATGTATTGCCATTGCATTGTCACGTACTGATCCCGATCACTCCTTGACTGTTCATGGTGCATGCCTAGTGAGTGGCCCAATTCGTGCAACACGGTGCTGAACTGCCCAGTACAATATAAAAAGATATCAAAGTTAGACCAAGAGCGCTACAACTACCCAAACTTATACTACCAAGTACGATCGTGGAAAAAACATTTAGGTTTTACCAAAGCTTCACAGCTCCCCCTAAACACAGCTTTCACGGGAGTGTTATCTCCCAAAGATCAACTTGAATAATTATACATAAAATAAATTCTTTATCCATAATACATAATCTAGATAATATACATACTTTCAGCAAAAAACTGTGGCTGTTTTTCGGGCTGAAAGCGCCTAAACCCCATTGCCCATGGGGGTCTGGGTGGCCCTTGCAGTGTGGTTCTGACGTTTGCTGTGCTTCAGATGCTCTATATATGATCTCTATGTCGCTTACCTCTCCGCTATGTCATCATTTCATTGTAAATAACCATTGACCTTAAATAGACTTAGTGGAGTGTGCGACATATGTAGCTCATATGTGGACATCTGAAACTGGTGGTGTGAATGGAAAAAGGTCAATTGTCTGTCCAGACTAGGTGGGTTTTTCACATCGGGTGTTTTTTCCCCAACCCCTTATAAGTGAGGCTAATCAAATTGTCGTGTTAACCACATAGGCTAGCTTTGTAAAGGACCATGAATGAAATTGGTCTACGCAACGATTACTTCGGTAGTCAGCCTATAAATAAATAAATAAAAATTGACGCCCCTCCTGCCGGGACTTTTGGTACCTTTGCTTCAGCAACCTGAATTGCCTCATCCCACATGTGCATCTCTTGGTACATCTCTATGGCTTCATCCACATGGTTCTGGAAATACAAGCCTCAAGTGATAACATAGTCATTGTTATATAACATACAACAGTGTCTGTAGCTAAATTAACTTATATAAAAAAAACACACCTGAAATCGAGTAGCAGCTTCTAGAGTAACTGACATTGAGGCTGTGTTTCATGCCAATGTACCACTATATGAAAAATAACATTGAAGCTTGTACTTGGAATAATTTGAAAAATTTTGTATTTTCATACGTGATTGGAATATTTCGTGAGGACACGAAGACTTTACAGCAGGTCTCAAACATACGAGCTGCATCTGGCTCAATGCTAACCTACGGCCTGCGAAAATGTCAAATTTAAAAGTAAACGCTGGTCATCCAGGCCCCAGCTGGTCTCAGGGACCAACAGAAATTTCAGTTTGCCACCCCTGCTCGACCGGTTACTGCGTGGATGACTGATATACTGATAATAATATCAAATAAAGTAGTATTAGAACCTGACAATTGGTGTGTATATTTCATTAACATTTCCGTAAAAGTCCTTTGATCATATGGCACCGAAAATAGCTCAAGATGTTAATAAATGATGCCTTTAAGGTGGATTACGTGAACAAAATTGGTGTTAGAACGGGGTGACAAACATGCTAAGTAATTCAATAATGCTCAAGAAAATTTATTGTTTGAATAGATAGGGCGCTAGGTAACGTCCTTGAGGTATACCAACAAAGCTATGGTTACTTGAGCACTGTACAGATAATGTCATGTAATGAACGACCTGCTCAAGGTATATTCCTTCAGCAACTTTCAGCTGTTTGTTCATGATGGCCAATCGAGCACGCACGCGGTAATAGTGCATACCATCGCCCCCACCCTACAGGATATGGGTCACTTCAGGATTAGTCACACAGAGAAGATATACATTCTTCACGATATGTACGAGATGACATTTAGAGCCATGGTGAGAATAGTTCACAATGCTATTAGTCTTATAGGCAAAATGCAACATTTACACCTCTTTAGATATACTTGTTATTTATTCATAATGAGAATAACCAAAAATTGTGGCTAATTTACATCCATGATAATTCATGTTCATGTCAACAGAAATTGTAGTGATTTAATACCCACCATGTTCATGGTTATTGTAATGGTAAATTAACGTCAATATAGCATAAGCGAATTATTAAAATATTTAAGGTGCTCCCTTCCCTAGACTTTCAATACATATCTGCAAAAAGGCCATAGCCCGTACTTGCAAGAACTCTACTGCATTTGTATCATGACCCGGGGCATGGGCTTCTTCCATGTCAGCTCCATATGACGAAATAGCACCCCCTTGAGTCTCTGTAGGCTGTCCCTATGGGTGATTCTGTACTGATAGCATTAGTTCGTCATATTATATACCAATGAATCTAGTTCTGTTACATTGGCGTCATATTAAAATAGACTAAAAGATAATGTTTGACGTATTACATACATTGGCTTTTGCTTCATCAGCTATTCTGAGGGTTTCCTTGAGATAACGAGCTTTTGGAATGTCACCGAGTGCAGCGTAGCATCTGTGACAAGTATCGATAGGTAGCCAAACCAAATATCGTACCGGGAACACCGTTAAGTAATGTGGCCACACTCAGGTAGGTTAGAGCAATACATTAGACAAACAGCATC
>WURV02183417.1:0-29289 GCA_011762755.2 Epimenia babai | reverse complement strand
TAGCAGCTCTTGCACAAGCCCTGCCCGCCGATGCGGGAGATGACGCGGAAGACGTGACGCTCGCTGGCGCCTATGACGAATCGACTTTAGGTGCCGAGTCCGCTTCGACACGAACTCTTCGCGCTCAGGTTCCGGAACGAGAGGAAGACAACGCGGAAAGGGCGCAGGTTGGCGAAGCCGCCTCGACGAAGACGTGGGATGACGGTCCGAACCGAGGTGAGCGAATTTCGGATCCGGTTGGACCAGCAGGCACGTTGGGGTGGGGGACGTCAGATGCTGAATTGGAGGCGAGCTCCGCGACGCTTCACGATGGCGAGCCAAAAGCTGAACGCGATGCCGGTCATAAGAAGCGCCGATCGGTGACTCCACCTCCTATCTCCTCCCTTCCGTCAGGCCGGAAATCGCAAGCACCAGGAACGACCAGCCACGTGAAATGGGTCGTGGCGACTGCGGTGATCTCGTTTGTCGTTGCCTTGGGTATTTCTCGCCTTGTGACCCAAGTGCCCGGGAAAGAACAGGCAGAATCTTCGGCGGAGGAGCTCGACGGGACCGCTTCGAGCTCGAGACAACAGCCTTTGCTGGAAGGCCCTGACAACTTGGAATCGACTCCAACTCCTGAGCCTCCTACACCAGCTTCATCGGCCTCTGCCTCAGCCGCGACCCAGGCGAGAACTGAGCCGAACTCTGACTCGGAGGAGGGGGCTGACGTTGCGGCGACAGAGTTACCGCCGGAACGGAATCCTAAGGCCAGCCGTGCGCCAGGTCCAACATCGGCCGCTCAGCCGAAAATTGCTCCTCAATCAAAAAAACTCCAAAAAAAGCCCTTCCGAGCAGCGGGCTCTGGTAATGGCGGCCTGTTGGCCGGATCACGGCTCGGTTGAGACTGGATTTGGCTTCGCTCGGGCCGAAATTTCCTAGATTTGTTCCTTTACTCAGCCTGAATCGTCTCGTAATTTTCGCGCCCCTGGCTGGGCACATCGTCCTGCTGAAAACCCAATACCGCACGCCCCACGCGCAGAGTTGTCTCCGGTGCTTGGTCGTCATTCGAGCCTTCAGGTCTCGAGGCGCCAGGTTGAGTCAACTGCGGGGCGGAGGATCCAACCGAACAAGGAGAGCGCATCATGAGTGAAGAAACGAGCGAGCTGACGCCCGCAGAAGCCCCGGCAGACGCAAAGCGTGCCGATTTCGAAGTTCCCGAGCAGGGAGCTGCTAGCCCCGTCGCTGACACCGCGGTTCGTGCTGGTGAGCGAGCAAAAGCTGAAGCGTCCGGTGACTTCAAACCGGAGGCTCGCGATCCAAAGAATCCAGTGAACGTCCGTGAGCTTTTCGAAGCTGGAGTTCACTTCGGGCACCAGACCCGCCGTTGGAACCCCAAGATGAAGCCGTACATCTATGGGGCTCGTCAGGGGATTCACATCATCGATCTCGACCAGACAGCACAGCTCGCACGTGCTGCTTGCAGCTTTATTGCTGATGCCGTCGGTCGCGGTGGCAATGTTCTCTTCGTCGGCACCAAGCGTCAGGCTCAGGAGATCGTCAAGACGGAAGCCGAGCGTGCAGGGATGTTCTACGTCACCAACCGCTGGCTTGGTGGCACCTTGACCAACTTCCGCACGATGAAGACCGGTCTCGACCGTCTCCGCAATCTTGAGCGTATGCGCGAGGATGGCACCTACGAACAGCTCCTCAAGAAGGAGACAGTGCAGCTCGACAAAGAGCGTGCACGTCTCGAAAAGCACATCGGCGGCATGAAAGGCATGAGCGCTGTTCCGCAGGTCATGTTCATCGTTGACCCGGCTCAAGAGACCATTGCCGTCAAGGAAGCCCGCAAGCTTGGTATCAAGATCGTCGCGATCACGGACACGAACTGTGATCCCGGTCTCGTTGACTTCGTGATTCCCGGGAATGATGACGCGATTCGCTCCATCCGTCTCATCACCTCGGCGCTCGCCGACGCCTGCATCTATGGCGTTGCTCGTCGTCGTGAGGGTGGCAAGGGCGATCAGAAGCAGGGCGACAAGGGCCCCGACGTTCAGGTCATCAATTCAGGGCGCCCTCGGGGCTGAGCCGCGAAATCATTCGTTTTGATTCAGAAGGAAAACTGAAGACATCATGGCAAGTGTAAACATGGCGCAGGTCAAAGAGCTGCGCGACCGGACGCAAGCGGGCCTCAACGATTGCCGCACGGCGCTCATCGATTCCGAGGGCGACATGGACAAGGCGGTCGAGATCATCCTGAAGAAGGGTCTCGCCAAGAGCGCAAAGCGCGCGGGCAAAGTGGCCGCTGAAGGTGTGGTTTCGACCCGTGTTGCTGCCGATGGCAAGAGCGCCGTCGTCGTCGAGGTCAACATCCAGACCGACTTCGCTGCGCGGAATGAGGACTTCCTCGCCTTCGTTGAGAAGTGCGTCGACGCTGCCGTTGATGCAGATTCTGGAGCCGATCTTGGCGCGCAGCCGTACCCTGGGGGCGAAGGCACGATCGAAGAGAATCGTGCTGCTCTTGTGGGTCGTCTCGGTGAGAACATCACGGTTCGTCGCTGGGAGCGCCTCGCTGTCGGCTCAGGCCGGGTGACGAGTTACGTCCACATGGGCGGCAAGATTGCCGTTCTCGTGGGTGCTGAGTGCGACTCAGACGGCACCGGCGAAAAGATGGAGAGCTTCCTTCAGGATGCTGCGATGCAGGTCGCAGCGATGTCTCCACTTTACCTGACCGCTGAGGATGTTCCGGAGGCGGACAAGAAGGCTCAAAGTGAGATCTTTGCCGGTCAGCTCAAGGAAGAGGGTAAAATTCCAGAGGAGCGTTGGCCCAAGGTCATCGAGGGCAAAATCGCCAAGTGGGCGAAAGAGATTTGCCTCCTCCAGCAGCCGAGCGTGATTGAGTCGAAGAAGAGTGTCGACGAGATGCGCGCTGAGGCGGCGAAAGCCGCCGGTGGCGAAGCCAAGCTGCTTCCCTTCGTCCGCTTTGAGCGCGGAGAGGGGATCGAGACTCCGCAAGGTGATGACTTTGCAGCCGAAGTCGCCGCCATGGCGAAGAACTGAGTAGGGCTTCTTCTTACCTACTCAGTTTGGGGGTCGGCTTCTTCTTCCGACTCCCTGCACGTGGAACGGAGCGATTCTTGGTCGCTCCGTTCCTTTTTTTGTGAGGGGGCAGGGCCCCCTCCGTCGTCGGAAATGAATTCCGACTCCTCCTCCCCACCCGTGCGTTGTCCAGCTCTCTTGCACAGTCCTGCGTCTCCGTCGGGCTCCGCCCTCCTCCGACTCCGGCCTGCTCCAGAGAGCCTTTCTGTCGGGGGGCGACAAGCGCTCCGGCGGCTGTCCACGCAGAGAGTGCGAAGCGGAGTGGACGAAGTCCACGCAGCTGCACGGCGTCGAATACATCTCCGCGTGGCGGTTAGGGCGCGGAGCGCCCGTCGTTGATGTCGCCGGCGGTGCTCGCGCTCTCGCGGCTGCTTTGCAGCCTCTCGTCCTGTCGGTTGTTTGTTGGGGTGGAGGCTCAGTTGAGAACACGGTTGGTGCTCGCGCTCTCGCCGCCGCTACGCGGCGTCTCGTCCTGCCGGGCGTTGGTTTTGGCTGCGAGGTGTATTGAGAACACAGCCAGTCTTGGCAGCTACCTCTGCTCGCAAAAAGTAGCGTCGAAGCGACAGCGTCGTTCGCGAAGCGAACGAGCGACCTAGCTAGACAACTGGTGATGCCTATGGGGCGTGAGCCTGTCCCAGCGGACCGAAGGCGAGGCCGTCAGTCAATAGACCGCGACGCGAAGCGTCGACGGTGTCATTGAGGAAGCGAAAGCCCAGCGTCGCAGCTGCCACCTATCAGCCTTTGGACCGCGCTTCTTTCTGCCGAAGGCCGGAAAGAAGGGTCGGTGACCCAGCAGTCATCCGCGGCGGCGTAGAGGACCACTCCCAGCAGTCACCCGCGACAACCTGGAGGACCAAGTTCAGCAGTCACCCGCAACACCCTAGAGGACCACTCCCAGCAGTCATGCGCGGCAACCTGGGTCGTCAACCACATGTCTCGCGCGGCCGCAGAGGACTCCTCTCAGTTGTCACTCAACAACCCAGTGGCCACCGTCAGCACTCAGCAAGCAACGCTGAGGACCCAAGCCCCGCCGTTACTCTCGTTCATCTCAACGACTTTCGTACCATTCGAAGAACTTTTTGACGCCTTCGTCGGTGGAGACTTTTGGATTGTAGCCGAGGAGTCGCCTTGCTTTGTCGATGTTTGCGTAGGTGATTGAGACATCAGCTGCGGGCATCGGCGCCGACCTGAATTTCGCGGGAGCGTTCGCTAGGCTCGAGAGTTTTTCTAGAAAATCCTTAAGAAGCACCGGGCGACCGCGCCCCAAGTTGATGATCTCGTAGCCAAGACGACGGTCACAGGCTCGCACGACGCCGTCCACGATATCTTCGACAAAGGTCCAATCCCGATGCATTTGACCCCCGTTGTAGAGAGGGAACTCTTTGCCGTGGCGAATGCTGTCCATGGCGAGGTAGGGCAGCATGTCAGGGCGATTCCTGGGACCATAGACCGTGAAGAAGCGTACCGCGGTGAAGTCGAGGCCGTGCATATGATAGTACGCGTGACCCAACAGTTCCGCCGAGCGTTTGCTAGCAGGGTAGGGAGCTAAAGGGTGACCCGCCGTGTCGTCCTCTACGAAAGGGATCCTTTCCGTGCGGCCGTAAGCAGACGATGTGGAAGCGAAGACGAAGTTCGGGCGACCTTCGTTTCGTGCCCCTTCGAGAAGGTTGATTGTGCCGTTGACGTTGACGTCATAGTAGAGCGCTGGTTGATCAACTGAAGCACGCACTCCCGCCATCGCCGCAAGGTGGATCACAGCATTGAAGCGGTTCGCGCTGAAGAGTCTTTGAACGAGAGCTTTGTCGCGGATGTCACCCTCAATGAGAGTGAAGAGCTCCGAGTGGAGCAGCGTTCTGACGTTTTCGCGCTTTTGCGATGGACTGTAGTAGTCGTTGAAGTTGTCCAAACCGATGACGTGATCGCCGCGCGCCACGAGGCGCTCCGCCACATGGCTTCCAATGAAGCCAGCGGCGCCGGTCAGGAGGACAAGCTTCGTTGCCATCGAAGCAGATCTAGCGGCAAAGGTCGGCTAACCCAAGGCGTAATCGCCGATCGACTGGAGCCCTTGACGGGTGGCCCCCCTCGTTGGACATTTTCGCCCATGGATAGCGATCACCTCGGTGCACTTCTCAATGTTGCGGGCACGGAGAAAGACGGCGATTGGCAAGTGCTCAACGACGAGCGTACTTTGACACTTCACGCTGGAGAAAACGGTGTTGGGTTGAACGCCGCCAAGATCCGGAAGGTCAGGGCGGAGGGGGCCCTGCTTTTCGTGGAGAACGTTCACGGTGACGTTCTTGTGATGAAGTTGGAGAGCGTTTTTGCTGGCTCGGTGGACCCTGCTAGCAAAGAAAGCCGCAAGGCGGGCTTTCGCTGAACTGCGCCAACGAACGCCCTACCACCAGTTCCGGGTGTGGTTTGTTGCCTCTTGCTCCTGCAGCACGGGCCTCCTATCAGGCAGTCCATGTCTGCGAGCAGTGGTCAGAACGACGTTCTGAAGGTCGGTGAGTTTTCGTTCCAATCTCGTCTGATCGTCGGTACGGGCAAGTACAAGGACGTCGATGAGACCGAGAAAGCACTGATTGCTTCCGGTGCCGAAATGGTGACGGTGGCTTTGCGACGTGTCGATCTCAAGGACAAGAGCAGCGGCTCTTTGATGGCTCTGTTGCAGTCAGGTCGTTGGAAGATCTTACCGAACACCGCCGGTTGCTATACCGCTGACGAAGCCTTGCGCACTTTGCGTTTGGCTCGTGAACTTGGCATCGCGGACGTCGTCAAACTCGAGGTGATCGGCGATCCAAAAACTCTCTATCCCGACAACGAGCAGACTTTGGAAGCCGCAAAGGTGCTCGTGAAGGAAGGTTTCACCGTCCTGCCTTATTGTATCGATGATCCGATCGTCTGCCGCAAGCTCGAAGACATCGGTTGCGCGGCGGTGATGCCTTTGGCGGCCCCGATTGGCTCTGGGCTCGGGATACGGAATCCGCACAACTTGGCCATCATCTTGGAGCAAGCCAATGTTCCGGTCATCGTGGACGCAGGAGTTGGCACAGCGTCCGATGCAGCCGTGGCCTTGGAGCTCGGCTGCGACGGCGTGTTGATGAACACCGCGATTGCTCATGCGAAAGATCCGGTGCTGATGGCCGGAGCGATGCGGGACGCCGTAAAGGCCGGACGAGCAGCATTCAAAGCGGGTCGAATGCAGAAACAGGCTTACGCTAATGCCTCCAGTCCAACGGCTGGCCTCATCGAATGAGCTCGGAAAGCGAATCTCTCTTTCGGCCTGGCTGGGTCATCCATTTGCTTCCCGCGGTGCTCTCCGTTGCCGCAGCGTTCGTGCTCGGTACCCTTTCGATGGACCCGATGCCGAACGTCAAGTTTGAATGGCGAGACAAAGTCGGGCATTTCTTTGCTTTTGGGTTCGTAGCCGTCACCCACATTCGCGCGGCCCGGTTCCTCGGGGTGCCCCGAAGAACTTCATGGCAGATTGGGGCAGGAGTCATGTCGGCGAGCGCGGCCGGTGGGCTTCTTGAGATTTGGCAGGCTTTCTTGCCGTATCGAACAGCGGAATGGTTGGACTTCGTGGCGGACGCTTTTGGAGCGTGCGCTATGGGTTGCGGCTGGATGTTGCTGAAAGGGAAGCGAGGTCCTGTATGACGGACGTCGAGAACGTTCGCCTATTCGCGCTGACGGACCTCGAGAGCTTTCCAGACCTTTTGGCGGAAGCGCGCCCCCTTTGCAACGAGGCGCGCCCGGGCAGCGTGGCGATTGTCGTGAGGGACAAGGTGGAGACGTTGCGTCGCCGGTTGGAGGTCGCTCAGTTCATGCGGCGCGTCACGAGCGACACAAAACAACTTCTTTTCATTGGTGATCGACCCGATCTGGCGCGCTCCGTGGAAGCAGACGGAGTTCACTTGCCTGCCGACGGAATGCGCCCTCGGGACTGCCGCCAGATCTGGGACGGTGCCATTTCGCGCGCTGGGCACGGGATGGATGCTCTCAGCGACGCTGATTGGGCTGAACTCGACGGAATTCTCGTGTCCCCCGTCTGCGCGAACAGAAAAGGGCATGATGCGATCGGGTTGTCCGAGTTCGAGGCGCGAGCCCGCAGGATCACCGCGCGAAGTCCGCACGTGGGGATCTATGCGCTCGGCGGCGTGACAGGTGAAAACGCGCGGCAATGCTTGAGTGCCGGAGCGATAGGTGTGGCGACCATCGGTTCAGTGTGGCGAACGAAAGCTCGTCGCTCCCTCATTCAGGCGCTTCGTATTGAACGCTAGGAGTCTGAGAAGGCTGCCATCTGGACATTGACGCCAGATCGGGCTTTCAGCCCTCGGGTTGAAGGAAACACGCCGGAATGGGGCAAATCATTGGCGTGTGATCCTCCATTCCGCAGACAAATTCGGGGTGTTCTGCTACACCCAGTCGATTGTGGGGCAACTTGAGTTCTTGTCAGCCAAGGGATCGTCTTCAGTAGGAAGAGGGTTCCCCTGGATCGCCATCGCTTTTTCAATCGGGATTGCCGTGGTGGCATCTGGATGCAGTTGTGACTCTGAAGAGCAACCTCAACCCAAGTCACCGAACCGGGGCAAGGTTGAAGAGAGGGGCCCGCAGGTGGAGGCTCCTGCTCAGACGGGTCACCCCGTGGAAATCAACCGGCCTGCGATTGCGGCGAAGGACTTGCCAAAGCCTCCGCTGAAGCCGCCTGCCCAGGCGACTGAATTCCCCGGTGGGGGAGTCGTCGAGTTTCTAGAAAAAGGAAAAGGAAAGAAGCTCGCACCTCATCATGTGGTGATCGGGGACGTCTCCGTATGGTCCGAGGAGGGAAGGCTCGTCGAGAGCTCTCTCACCACGCCTAACGTCACCAACTTTCAGATGGCCATGCTCCACGCGGAGCTCCAAAAGGCCATGGGAGCACTTGGGGTTGGGGCCCACGCAAGATTTTGGCTGCGACCCGTGCATTACGAAGGGTTTGCGCCCCCCAGCTGGCCCAGGACGGGGGTCATTGTGGAGTTGAAGGTGTTCGCTCTTGAAGAGGATAGCCCGCCGACTGTCGAGGAATCTGAGGCGAAACTGCCGAAAAATCCACCTCCAGCCGGGAGTGAGATCCCGCCGGGAAATGCCCGGCGAACCAAGTCCGGATTGTTCTACTCAGAAGTGCGAGCTGGAACCGGAAAGTCTCCCGGAGATCCAACGAAGGCGGTCGGGTTGGAGTTGAACGGCTGGCAACTCGGACTCGACGCCGATCAGATCCTCGAAAACTTCGATCTGGACATCGCTCCTCAGAAGGCCCCTGCAGGTCTTGGTGAAGTGCTCACCCAAATGAAAGCCGGAGGAGTCATGCGCATTTGGGTGCCTCCCGATCGAGCTGGTGAGGTTTTGCCGGGCCGAGACGGAACACAACTTCTCCTCGACATTTACTTGCGTCGCGTCAAGTGATTCAGCGCGCCGCGCCGGAGTCTGCTCACCGAGTGATTGAGCTTGCCTGGTGCGTGGTCGTCGCATTGGGGTTGGGGGCCTTGTGTGGATTGGGTCGTTCGGGGACGGGGCTAGGCTTCGTTCATCTTGCGGCGCTTTGCGTTTGGGCAAATTGGTGCGCCCGGGCTCGGTCTCCTTCGCTCGCGATGATGCTCGGGATTGGGCTGGGCTGTGGCGAGTGTCTTGTCGTTCTCATTGGGAGTGCCAGCTGGGGAGGAGTCGTTCCAGTCGTCGGGACACTTGGTTCGTTGGGTGTGTACTATCTGCCGCTGGCTTTCTGGATTTGGTGGATCGCGAGATCGTCGAATCGGGGTCTGCGCGTTCTTGGAACAGTGTGCTTCGCCGCCATTCTCTGTCAGGGCAGCGAATGGGTCGGGCTGCCGCGGAGAACGATCACGGTTCTCATGGACGACTTCCGGTTTGTCGCGTGGGGAGCGCGATTGGTCGGAGCGGATCTCGTGTCGGGGTTGATCGACGCGACCATTCTTGAGGTGGCGCTTTGGTTCTCGCGCGAGGGAGAACCAAAGCGCTCGCTGCCGGACCTCTTGGCCGGAGCGAGTCCCGGTTTCTTTCTTCTGGTGGGCTTGGCGACACTCGGTCGCCTGAGCGCGCCATCAGGTACGAAACGTGTTGTTGTCGGGATCCCTCAAATCAACGCCGACTCAAGATACCATCTGGGGCGTCTCCTTGATGAGCAGATCGCTCGCGAGTTCGATGCCAGGTTTCGGGAAATCATTCGCCATCTCGAGGGCGTCGATTTGCTGGTGACCACCGAAGCGTATGATGGCCGATATGGGCTTTCTCTCCCCGCGGTGGTGGATCAGTGGTCCGCCTATAGTCAACGGAATCTGCAGGCTGGGGTAGTCACTAGTTATGTCGTGGGGCCTGCTGGCGAGAAATTCAATGCGGCTGGCGTTTTCGATGGAAGTGGTCACCTCATCGGCGTTCAGAGGAAAATCGATCTAGCGCCCTTTGGGGAATCACCGCTCAGCCCGGGGGAAACCCGGAGTGTTTTTGAGGCGCTTCCGGGCGTGCACCTTGGGGTGGAGATTTGCCTGGAGTCTTACCTTCGCCATCCTGGGGTTGAACTGACACGGCGCGGGGCCAATCTCCTGGTGGCGACGACGAGCGACGGGACGTTCGGTAGCAGCGTACTCGTGTTCGAGCATCTTTCGAATAGTCGCTTGCATGCGATTGAACTTGGCAGGTCGATCGTTTGGGCGAGCAATGCCGGCCCTTCAGGGGTCATCGATCGATTCGGTCGTTTCGAAGGAGGGCCATTCCGAGCCGCTGCAGCGGTTCGCCAAACTGCGGCGGTTCACGGGGGGCTGACTCCGTACGTTCGGTTGTCGGTTCTCTGGTGGCTTCTGCCCTGGGTGGGTTGGAGCGGAGTTCTTCTCGCACTCAGGCGTGAGGGGTCCGAGAAACAAGTTCTTGTTGAGCTCAGCCGGTCGCGAGCGATGAGCGGGTGGAGCTGGGCCTCGATCCCGGTCGTCGCCTTCTGCTTTTTTGCAGCTCCGAACCTGGTCGACTGGTCTCATGACCGCCCGATGAGAGGGTGGGAGTCTGTTTCGGAGTTTTGGGCTCCAGTTGTGTCGGATGCGGCTGCCGGCGACTACTCAGGCTACGCGAACACCGCGGACCGCTCGGCGGACTCAGCCGTGCTCTACTTTCTTCGATATTTTGGTCATCCTCTCGACAACGCGCCTACGCTTCCTTCACGTGCTACTCGTGAGGAGGTCCGCACCTATCTTGCTGCGAGGAATGTGCCATTGAGGTCGATCGACCTCTCGCGAGTTGACCCACGTGTGGCGGTTCTTCTTCGGCTGAAGAGCGGTGTGTGGGCCGTGGCGGATTCAATGGAGCCTGGCGTGTTTCGCCTCGTGGCTCCCCACGAAGCGCGAGTGGGGGAGTTGACACTGCAACAGCTCCTTCGTTTGGCTGAACCGCAGGGCTTCATTCCTCACTCGGAGGCTCTGAGCTCCGTACTCTGACAAACGAGATTCGCCCGCTGCCTGAGCGGAAGCGGGCGAATTCTTACGTGTCGGACTAAAAGGTACGTGCCGGCTCGAAAAGAGCTGACAGAATCAGTCCTCGATGCAGACAGCGTACGCTGTGATCGTTCCGTTGTTGGTCACGTTTCCGTCGATATCGTTTCCTTGACCACGGCAGATCCACCCGTTGGGGCGACCAGCCGAGACGTTCGGGTAGCTTGCTTTTAGGAATCCAGAGATGGCACTTCCACCCGTTGTGAAGTTGCAACCGCCGCCCGTGGCGCTTGTTCCCGCGGGGCAGGTCACACTCCGACTGCTTGCTCCTGCAGCACTTCCTGGCGTGCCAATGACGCGACTGAGGAGGCCTGAGTTATTTCTATCGGGAATGGTGCCAACCCAATCACCGTTGGAGTCGATGACCTCACTCCCGCCTACGGTGACTGACGTGGGGTTGATATCGCCCACCGCATCGTTGGCGATGTAAGCGTAGGGAACGCTTCCGATTCGCTCGCGCGGGGTCATCTCATCGTCAGTGCCGACGGTCACACCCAAGAAGCGAACAGAACCGTCAAACAGCTCGGAAGGAAAGGGGTTGTCCCCGTCTTCACCGAGGCGCACCGAGAAATAGCCCTCGTCGAGAACCACTTCCAGCGCCTCAGACCACAGGATGTTTCCTGCTTCGGAAGCAGTCGGATCATCGTACATGGTGAAGACCATCTGGATCTCACCCGACACTGGGTCGCCAGCAGAATCCACAATCCGTCCCTGCTGCGTGATACCAGTCGGCACCAGCGCCTGGGAGGAGCCCACCCAAACAAAGCTGGCTAACCCAGCTGAAACCAAAATCCCCAAAGCAGCTTGTCGCATCGACATTTCTTCAAATCCTTCTCAAAAAAAACTCAGCAAGCCGAGAAAAAGTTAGGGCTGGGTCACTCCCACTAGACCCAAGGTTGCAGTGTACTCCGCAGAGGACATCTGCCGGTTTCCGCCGGGAACTTCACCCAACGTCAACACTGCACTGAAGTTCTCACCATGTGCGACCGTTCCAGCAGAAACGATTGAGTAGCCGGTTCCAGCGGGCCGGCCAGCACTCGTTGAGCCCCCCATATCGCCATCACCGTCACCATCGCCATCACCGTCTCCGTCCCCATCGCCAGAGACGTCGCCATCGCCATCGCCGTCTCCGTCCCCATCGCCAGGAACATCGCCGTCTCCGTCGCCATCACCGGAGACGTTGTCCTTGCTTCCCCCGCAAGCGCCGACGGTGAGTCCGACGACCAACAGAGCCATCCACATCCTTGTCAATTTCACAGCGCCTCAGGGTACCGATGGCTTCAATAGGCGTCAAGCGGTGGGCACCTTCAACGGCAGCACAGCACAACAAGGCACGGTGGCAGGACAGACGAGTGAACGATTCGTTTAGCGGTCAGGTGACGCGACCTTGCCTTGAATGCTGGTCTCACTTTGTTTCCCTCGTAGGTGTTCCGCAAGACCAGGGATTCTCGAGTCATCCGGAGCGATCTGTTGAAGTTTGCGAAGGTGATGGCGCGCTTCGTCAACTGCCCCAGCAGAGAAAGTGAGTCGTGCCAACGCATAGCGGCTGTCGGAATGACCAGGGCGGATCGCCAACGTCTTCAAATAGCCTTTTCGAGCGTCATTGTAGCCGTCGCGTTTTTCGGCGAGCACTGCTCGGTTGAAATGAGCCTCCACATCATTCGGGTCTAACTCAATAGCCCGATCGAACTCCGAGACCGCGCCTTCGGCGTCTCGATTCTTCACAGCGAGCACCCCCAGCAAGGTGTGGGCCGGGGCGCCGCGACCCAGTTTCAGGGCTCGCTGGGCTGCTTCTTCTGCCAGCTTCAATTGATCCTTGTGGAGATGCATCAGAGCAACCGCGAAGAGCCCATGCGGGTTCTTGGGATCTTGAAGTAGAAGGGCATCTAAGGCGCGCTGTGCTTTGGAAAGAGCGGATGCGCGCGCGTAGGCTTCCGGCGCCAAGCCTTGCTTCTTGAGTGTTGCCGCGCAGTTTCCTTGTGCGGATTCGACGAGCTGCTTGGAGACATTCCCGAGCGAGAGAGAGAATGCATGCGTGATGGCTTGTTCTCGACAAGCGCAGTCACTCTTTTCCTCACCGCAGAACTTCTCGAGGAGCACATCCGGGCTGGGATCACTGGCTGACGGAGTCTTGGCGAACGAAGGGGGTGCAGCGGGGTCTACAGCTGGCGCTGCTGGAGGCGGCGACTTTGAGCCTTTTGACTCTGGCTTCTGCTCCTTCCGTTCCTGAAGAACTCCGAACGCGATGGCACCAGCGATGACGATTGCGAGGCCTCCGAAAAGAAGCCTGTTTCCGGTGGGGCCTCCCATCGTGCTCAAGGACAGGAAGAGTCGACCGGATACCGGGTTGCGCCGGCAATCGGCACAATGAAATCGGGTGGAGTGAACCCATCGCGCGGCGTCAAAGAAACGTTCACCGAAGAGCGCGTTACGTCAAAGGCGACAGCAGCTACTTCTGCGGGTTCAGTGGAACCAAAAACAGCAGCGCGGTTGATGGCGAATACTCCGCTATTGAACAGGTCGCGGTAGACCGCGGCGCCTTCGAAATCGAGCGCCGTGCTTTGGCCCAAAGCCGTGGTCGTGTTGAGAGCTCGCAGGGTCCCGCTAGCGCGCTCCGTGAAGACACTTGCCGTTTCGCAATCGAGAACAGTGAGGCCTGCGAGGTCCTGAACCGATGAAGTCGTCGGAACATCGGCGGGTGCTCCCGGGTTCTCGGGATCGAAAGAAGAGAGCACCACGGCGTTGGTCGGGTTTCCTCGGAAGAGCGCCGTGTGAACCTGACCGTCAGCGACACCACTGGCGAAACGGGGAAGGCCAACGAATGAACCAAATGCACCGGCAACTCCGGGCGAAACATCGTTTGCTACGCGAAGGGGCTGCACTGTGAGGTTGCAACGAACACCCACATCGATCATCGCATCGCTGCAGTTGTCTGCAACCATGAGATCCACTGTTCCGCCGAGTGCGTCGGAATCGACAGCTGAGCCGCGGAGTCCCGCCATGCCGACGAGGAAGGTCGCATTGGCTGTGAGCTGGGTGGTGATCTCCTCAACGTTCTCAGGATCGCTGGTGTCGAGAACGGTCGACGACTGCTTCGGTGTTCCCATGTCGACCTGATAGGAAAGATAAGCAAGGCGATCGTTGAGCACGACGATCGTATCGGGGCGTGGCGGAGGAAGCGCGGAAGTGCGCGAGATCTCCACGAACTCATCTGCATCGTCGTCGTACCGGAGCACCTGGAGATCAGCCAGGCGCGTGGGGTAAAGGGGATCGCTCGGCAGGTCGGCCGCAGTGAAGACATACCAATAGTAGTTGTCCTGTGAGCCATCGTAAGCGACTGCCACGGCAGGGATCTCTAGCTCTCCACGCAGCGCTCCAGTCTCCGAGTTGATGGCGACGAGCGCGCGATCGCTGGGGTCTGTTTTCACACCAGCGAGGACGAGAAGCCCCTCGGTGGGCGGATCGGGGGGAGTGACATCGCCATCACCGTCGCCGGTCGGGTTGCCGCCCATGTCGCCATCGCCGTCGCCATCTCCGTCTCCGTCGCCATCACCGTCGCCGGTCGGGTTGCCGCCCATGTTACCGTCACCATCGCCGTCGCCGCTATTCGCGGGGAGGATCTCCTCGGGTGCGTTGATGACGGAGCAGCCGTAGGCAGCTGCTGAAAGGAGGGAAAAGTGGATCAGATTTCTAAGCTTCATGATTTTAGAACTCCCCGCGCACGCTCAGAGCAGCGCCCTGTGGACCAACAACAGGCTCAACCACGAAGGCTGATTCCATCGGGACCTCTGGTCGGGTGAGGTAAAGAATCGTGGTCACGACACCGCCAGCGACGGCGCCGCCGATGAGGATGTCCGTCACGAGGTTGAATGTTTTGACGTCGTTGCGCAGATCATCCGCGTCCGAATCGCCTTCCCGGTTGGCGTCATCGAACTCAGTGTTCTTCCCCAGGGCCACGATGCCCGTGCCCACTGCACCTGCCAACAGCGCTCCCGAGACACCGGCTCCAATCCAAACACTCGTGGGAACGGGGCGATGCGTTTGAGCTCCCCCGTCAGCCGGCGTCGTTCCACCGCCGGCTCCGCCCGGTTTGGGTTTCTGCAGCTCGAACACATGCTCGTGGTTCGAGGCGGCGCTGGCTGAGACCTCCCAGACAGCTTCTTCGTATCCTGGCAATCGTGCGGTGATTTTATGTTGCCCAGGCCGCACTCGGAGAGTCACCTCTCCGTCAGCGAGAGTGTATTGATTGACTACGTTGCCACCGCGGTTCGTGACGCGTTGGTCGTTCAGCTTGATGCCTTCCGGCGTGCCTTTGATCGTAAGCGTTACGACGCTGGCTTGGAGCGTTTCGAGGTCACGTTGTGTTTGCGCCCGTTCTTCTTCGCTGAGTTCGTCGCCACCGCCGTCCAAATAGCCTTGAAAGGCATCGATCGCTTCGCCGTCTCGTTCCAGCTTCATTGCGGTGATGCCGAAGTTGTTCAGAATCTTCCAAGACGGCGATTCGGCGTAGGCTGCTTTGAACTGGGCGTAAGCTTCCTCGTAACGCGCACCATCCGGGTCTTGTAGGAGGTTCACGCCAGCGCGGAAGTGAGATCGCGCTTTCTCGGTGATGACCACCTCTTGGGGTGCCTCGTCAGAAGTTTCCGCTTCTGCTTCTTCCGTTCCGTCTTCTGCCAAAGCTGATGACGAGAGGGAAAGTAGGAGGGGGAGAAGAACTCGACCCAGTCGAAATGGACGCTGGTGGCGCTGGATGGCAAGAGGAGCGGACATGTTTGATTGTGCAGTTGGTTGGGTTTGCAAATGCCGAGGTCGGATGGCGACACGGGCTCTTGAAGCCATCACCATCGCCTGTGACCCGATTGTTGCGAGCTTCGGATCCACCGGGCTCAATAGCAAGCTGACGCTCAGAGCTGGACCAGCGGACCCTCGGCTCATCTTCCGTCAGATATGCGGTTGCGTTATCAGTGGAATCCCGCTGGTCGACTTGCCTAGGTAAGACCTTGTAGGACATGATTCGGCCCGCAGTTTCGGCAAGGCGCTCAAGCGGCGAAGGAAATCAAATGGGCCTCGAACTCGGCGACGTCATTGACGGAAAATACAAGATCATTCGTCTCCTTGGTGAAGGAGGAATGGGCGCTGTCTACGAGGGGGAGAATACTCGTATTCATCGCAAAGTTGCCATCAAGGTGTTGCACGGCGAGGTAGCCGGCAACGATGAGGCGATGACTCGCTTTGAGCGCGAGGCGCAAGCGGCGGGCCGCATCGGCTCCGAGCACATCGTCGAGGTTCTTGACCTGGGCGATCTTCCAGGAGGCGATCGTTATATGGTTATGGAGTTTCTCGAAGGGGAGGCTCTCAACGATCGTATCGAGCGCGGGCGCATGGAGCCTCAAGCGATCGCTGCGCTGATGATTGACATGCTCGAAGGTCTGCGAGCTGCCCACGATGCGGGGATCATTCATCGTGATCTGAAGCCCGATAATGTCTTCTTGCTTTCGAATCGTTCCGGGAAACAAGACTTCGTCAAAATCGTCGACTTCGGGATTTCGAAGTTCAACGCCATGGGCGGCGAGTTTTCGATGACACGCACGGGAGCGGTCATGGGAACTCCCTATTATATGGCGCCCGAGCAGGCAAAGGGAGGAAAGTCCGTCGATCATCGAGTCGACCTCTATGCAGTGGGCGTCATCCTCTATCAGGCGGTCGTCGGGCACGTCCCCTTTCAAGCAGAGACGTTCAACGAGTTGCTGTTCAAGATCGTTCTCGAGACGCCGCCGCCGCTCGAGGAACAAGTCGAGGGGATCGATCCGAACTTCGTCAATTTGGTCAACAAGGCGATGGCGCGAGAGCCCGACCAGCGCTATCAGACGGCTCCCGAATTTCAGGAAGCCTTGAAGACCTGGCTGTCCGGGGCACCGATCCCTGCCGGAGTCGCGAACACGGGACAACCCTCCGCGTTTGATCGAACAGCACTGCCCACCGCCGGGATGCAAACACCGGCGCCGGGCGCTGGTGCGACGACTCCTGGCGCTTGGGCGGAGAACACGTCCGCAGCGGCGTTGCCCGTCAAGAAGGGGCCTCCAGTCGCCGTCTTCGCAGCCATTGGTATCGTTGTCGCCGGGTTGGGTGGCTTCTTCGCCTTCTCGGGGAGCGACGACACGGAAGAAACTGCTGATTCAGCCGTAGGAGCGGAGGCAGAGGACGCTGCGGCAACTGAAGCTGAAGAAGAGCGCAAAGCGGCCTTAGCTGAGCTGGAGGCAGAAAAGGCGAAGGCTGAGGAAGCACGCAAGAAAGCCGATGATGCGCGCGCTGAAGCGGAAAAGAGCAAGAGCGCTCTTCAAGAGCAGGCCAAAGCTGCAGCGGCCAAACAATCGAGTTCAGCTCCCACTCGCCCTCGTCCGAAAGCGGCTTCCAGTCCCGCGCCAGCTCCGAAGCCTGCACCTGCTCCGAAGCCCTCGCCCAAACCATCGTCTTCCGGCAAATCGGGCGGGCGAATCATCCGCACGGATCTCTGAGCGAGCTCAACTGGAGGGGCGGCGGAGTACCGTGTCCACCCTGCTTGGTTCTAGCTTGGGACCTAAAACCTTACGTACCGTGGCCCAAAGCTCGTCGCCGGTCTTCCGGGCGACCCAGCGGCTTTCAGCGGGTTCCCAATCGAAGTGCCAAGCAGTTCGCTCTGCAGCCATCCAGATCTGTCGCGCCGCACGGTGCGAGTTGATCACGTACGTCGTGTTATCGGAGAACTCGAGTGTGATGATGTCGTTTTCGAGTTCACAGTCGAGATCGTCAGCCTCCATCTTGTCGAGGGCAGCTACCAGTTGGGCGAGTTCTCGTTGTGCGAGACTGACGTACTCGGATTCGCTGAGCATGACCGCAAGCTAGCGATTGTGGCGTCCTGAGCAACTCCCATCTCGATTCCCGCCGTCAAGCTGACGTGTGGTAACCTTCAGACGATGGCGAGTCGCAGCAGGGGAACTGAGGGAAGTGCTCGGCTCGTGCGGGCAGTGTATTTTCTCACCCTTTTGATGGGGGGGCTGTTCTGCTGGACTGAAACTGCTCGTGCTGAGGACTTGCCCCGCGAGTCGGTGTCGGTTCCTCGTTTTCTCCTTGCTCGCCCGATGCCTTCCACGGCTGCTGCAGCCCAGGAGTTGCCTCTTGTTTTACGAACGCAACTGGAACGCGACGCCGTCGCACCTGGAGCAGGGCCTGTCGCCTGGCTTACTGTACTCGGCGCACCATTGGCCCAAGGACGTGCGGTGCCGGCGGGAGGTGTGCGGCTTTGGGGACGATCTCCGGGCGAATATGTCCTCCCTTTGGCGGGAGGCGATCAACGATTGATCGTCTTGGGTGTTGGCGCCCTCGATGGCAGGGGGCATCTCGTGACGCGAGCGGCGGTCAGCCGCGCGTTGCCCCCCGAACTCTCCCTGGACACAACGAGGACGGGAGAGGAGGCTCGGCGCTTTGTCTTGATCGGACCAGGTTCACTCCTTCACACATCGCTTTCCCTGATGTCTGTCGACGGGCAAGAAGACTTTGTCGACACTCTCCAAGCTATCCCCTTGGCTTCGAGTGCTTGTCCCTCAGCATGGCGCAGCTGGCTCCAGGAAGGCCTAGCCTGCGCCCAAACGCCTCCGATCCGCATCGCGACTGATCTTGTCGATCGAAATCATCCAGCGATTGCCCATCGCTCGATCCTCGGAGAGGTGGGTGGGCAGCTCTGGCTCAAGGTGGAGCGCCAAACCATGGTTCCTTTCGTCATTGGAGCCCCGACGGAACTGGAGAGAAATGGTCCAGGTCGGTATCGAGCTGATCTCCGCGCTCGTGTCGTTCGCACATTTGCCGGTGGTCCGCCTTCAGTCGGAGTGAATGATGCCGAGGCTCGGCGCATTGTTCGGGATGAGGTTGCCGCGGCAAGCCGCATGTGGGGCCAATGTGGCGTTCACCTCGGGTTGTTGGGGCAAGTGGAGGTCGTCGATCCGCCGACCATCACGATGGTGACGATCGGCTGTGGTCGAGGGCTTCCTGCTAGCGGTGGGGAACTGGGCTTTCGGGTGAACGGCAGGAAGGTTCAGCTGCGAACGCGAGAGGGCGAATTACCTCGTAGTGTGGCTCTGAAGTTGGCAGCTCGCCTTCGTAATTTCGGGTTACGAGTGACTCTCTATCGCAATGCGCGGCCGAGTCGCGCCGCGCACGAAAGCTATGATTTGGTCATCAAAGATCGCCGAGGTCGCCCGGCTCAGCTCACGCTGCCTCCAGAAGGACTCACTTCGGATCCGACGTTGGGCGCTTGCGTGGCTGAACTCGATCTTGCGGATGGCCTTGAGCATTTTACGGATGAGACGGCCGGCACTGGGACCGGGGAAGAACGTGTTCTTCTCCGTGCTTTGAGTGACGATGAACCGAGCACGATCGAGCTCATTGTTGTTCCTGTGTTTGGAGGTCTGGGACGTATCGGTGAATCCTTTATCTATACGTCGGGAGGCAGCATCGATAGCGCGCTCATTCTTGATCGAACGGGCATTCGTGCCGGAGCACGCTCCCTCACGTTGGCCCATGAGCTTGGGCACATTTTGTTGGACTTGCCGGGGCATCCGGATGATTTTGGAGTGGATACGCCCAGCTCGTTGATGGACGCTGATGCGGCAGACGCGACGATTTTCGGCCCTCGACGGCTCTCGTTGCCTGATTGCCGTCGCGCGTTGCTTCAAAGCGGCGCAAAAGCTCCGGTGCCTCTCCTTCGGCCATGGCCGTTGTCAGAGCCTCCCGATATGGACGCTGGACAATAGCGAGAAACCGGTTGAGTTGAGCTCGCGTAGAATGTTCCAAATGCACCGAAGGTTGATCGCGTCGTTTGGAGTTGTCTCGTTCCTGGGGTTGAGCGTAGCCGCCTGCGGAGATTCAGGTTCCGAATCAGACGGCGACGATTCCAGCAATCGAGCCGTTGACGGTGAGACCGTCTATTCGGAGCCTATGGCGAGTGGAAACACTTTCGCCTGCGCGACGTGCCACGCGTTGACGGAGCCAGCGGCAGATGGGATCACGCGCCCAGGCCACCCCCTTCAGGGAGCACCGCAGCGAGTCAGCTTCAAGAACGGCAATGCGGATTCGTTTCTCGATGCGGCGAACGTCTGCTTGACCGAATGGATGGTCGCGGACACCTGGACGGAGAATTCTCCCGAATACGTAGCTCTTCGCGACTTCCTCAACGAGGGAGAGTACTCGGAAGAGATCTCCTTCACGATCGCTGAGCTTCCCGACGAAGCAGCGCTCGTTAGCGGGGATCCCGATCGCGGTCGGGACACTTTCAACGAGACGTGCGTCGTTTGCCACGGGGAGGACGGCGCGGGGACGCAAAAGGCGCCTCCGATCATTGGCTTTGACATCGATCCCGAACTCATTGCTCGACGGGTTCGGACCAGTGGAACTCAGGACAGCTTAGCCTACGAAGGGCTCACGGGAGGTCGCATGCCTTTTTGGTCGGAGGAGCGTCTGAGCGATGACGATCTTCTTGATCTCGTGGCATTCGTCTCGATGTGGACTCCGGACACAGACCCTGAGCCGGAGCCACCGGAGTCAGGTCCCGCGTCGCCTCCGGCTGCTATTGGTTTGGTTTCCAACTGCGAAGCGACGCACCCGAACGTGGGCCAAGAAGCTGAGCTGGTCGCCTTTGCTCATGACGTGGCTGGCACCGTTCGCATCGTGGACGACTGCACGCTGGAGTTCGAGAACTTTGCCTTTGATGGGACTGGCATCAATGTCCAGTTTTATGGCGGGCTGAACGGCGCCTTCACGTTCTCGATGAGTGGTGATTTGCGTCGTTCCGGTGGCTACGAAGGGGCCAACTTCCAAATGCCGCTGCCTGATGGCGTAACTTTGGATGACTTCGACGCGATCAGCGTTTGGTGTGTTCCCGTCGGTGTGAGCTTCGGGGACGGTCGCTTCGAGTAGTCGAGCCAACGAGACGCTCCACGCCAGCTGACTAGTGGATGAGCGTTCGCTCTGCGATGCCGAGCGCCTCGATGAGTTGAAGGGCGAGGCGGCGGCGAGGCGACTCTTCCGTGGGTCCCACACAGGCGGGACATCCAGCCTCGCAGGGGCACTTTTCGATGAGCTCCTGGGCTCGCCCGAGAAGCGTGGGCGCGATCTCGAAAATGCGTTCCGCGAGCCCAACTCCGCCTGGTTGGGCATCGAAGAGGAAGAGAGTCGGGTCCAAATCGCCGACTCGTGGTGTAGCCCCTCGAGCTTCGGCGAGGCGCACCGATTCCCGACCGGCGGGCACCTTCTCGCCAGACGTTCCAGCCAACTCCTGTTCGCCATCACCTAAGGTCTGATTGAGGTCTCGCGGATCGCACATGAGCGCGAGCGAGGCAACCGTTTCCATGGCATGCCCGACGCCGCGCAGAGCGTCGACGAGGAGGGCTCGAGGCGCGTCAAGCTGGGCGAGGAGTTCATCAGGGACGGTCAGCCAATAGCTCGTCGTGTGCATCTCCATTTCGGGCAAGTGGACGTCGCCGTGACCGGAGTTTTCGTGAGTGAAGAATTTGATTTTCTTGAAGCCAGTGACTCGCTCGATGACCTTCACTTCTCCCCAACCTTGAATCAGTTTACGGTTGAGGGAAATGAGCCTGCTCTCCGTTGTTTCGTTGGTGTCGAGAACGCTCACTGTTCGATAAAGCAGGGCCGTCGTGAAATAGTCGGGCTCGACTTTGCGGACGTAAGCCTTGTGGTTGTCGAAGTCGAGACGTTCGACTTGATATTGTTCAGCGTCTTGTTGGTAGATGGCCTGCTCATGCAACATCTTGTGTGACGCTCGATAGTCCAGTTCCCCGATCGTGCGCTCTTTGGGATTCTCTGGTGTCCCTTGGTCGACGATGACGAAGTTGTCCCAGCCGATGTTGCGCAGGGACACGTTGCTTGCAGGAAAGGCTTCGCCTGCCCAATGGTACCGCCCGCCAGAAGCGTGAAGGAGTCCGTGCCCTTTTAAGTATTCGAGCGCGTCGCGCGTGGATTCCACGTCCAAGGTGCTGTAGCTCTCGCCGTCAGCTGCGCGAGGTGATGCTGGTTGAGAGCCCGGCGGGCTGATCTCGAACGGAGCTTCGAAGGCGGCGCACTTGAGGTGTTGGATCAGCACTTCGGCGTTGTTTGGATCGATGCGCGCGTGTTCGGCTTGGCTCTCGAGCAGGTAATTCGGGTCGCGAGCGAGGTATTGATCGATTGAACCACTCCCGCAGACCATCACCGCCACTGATTCGCTCCCTCGACGTCCAGCGCGTCCGAACCTTTGCCAAGTTCCGGCGACGGACCCCGGATAACCCGCGCAGATCACTGCATCCAGATCCCCGATGTCGATCCCCAGTTCGAGCGCGTTCGTGGCGACGACGGCAAGGATCTCCCCCTCGCGCAAACCCTTCTCGATGTCGCGTCGCATTTCAGGAAGGTAGCCGCCGCGGTAACCCATGATTGCCCGCTCGGCGCCCCCGTGGGAGCTTGACGAGCCCGCGCCTTGTTTGAGCGAATCCTCACACTTCGCGCGCAGGTATTTGAGCATCACCTCGACCGAGTTGCGGCTCGGGCCAAAGACGATGGTGGGAACTCGTGCTTGGACGAGATCCGCGGCGAGATTCACAGCAGCTTTCAGAGTGCTGGCGCGGACTCCGAGCTCCTGATTCACGATGGGCGGGTTGTAGACGAAAACTTTGCGACTGTTTTGAGGAGCACCGGATTGATCGACGAGTTCGATGTCTTCTTCCGAAGCTCCAAGCAATCGGCTCGCGTGCTCCTTGGGGTTGCCAATCGTCGCGGTCGCTCCAATGAACCTGGGAGTGGCACCATGGAAGGCTGCAATGCGCTGTAGGCGAGCGAGGACGTGGGCCATGTGTGAGCCAAAAACGCCTCGGTAGGTGTGCATCTCGTCGAGGACGACGTAACGTAGCCCTTGAAAGAAGCTGGCCCACTTCGTGTGGTTGGGAAGGATCCCGGCGTGCACCATGTCCGGATTGCTCAGAATGATGCGACCTTTCTCTCTCGCCTTTTGCCGAGCGTCTCCCGGCGTGTCGCCATCGAAGACGACTGCAGGCACCTTGATGTTGGCGTCGCGGATCATCGCGTGGATGCCGTGCTCTTGATCCCGTGACAGGGCCTTCGTTGGGTAAAGGAAGAGCGAGGTGGCGCTGGGGTCTTCTGCGAGCGCTTGCAGTACCGGTAAGTGAAAGCACAGGCTCTTCCCGCTCGCCGTGGGAGTGGCGACGACGACGTGCTTGCCAGAGCGGGCAGCGTTGATGGCTTGAGTCTGGTGGCTGTAGAGCTCATTCACCCCCTTCTCGTTGAGAGCGCGAACGAGGGCGGGGGAGAGGTCAGGCATGCCCCCCATTTGGGCTCTCGTCGCCGGGATGAGCCGTTCGGCGGCGAGGCAGGGTTTCACTTTGCCTTCACTCAGCCAGCGGCTGGTGACGTTCGCCACGTCGAATTTTTGTTGCCAGGGTGGAGCAGGCATGGCGCCACTCTAGAAGCTGTTTGCTACTCAGTACAGGACAAATGTCCAGTGTGAGTGCCCCGGAGGTGCAGACCTTTCGATGGCGGCGAATCGGGCTTACTTTCCGGGTCATGGGAATGACGGAACGGGTGTGGCTAGTCGGCGTCATCGGGTGGGCGAGTTGCCTCGCGCCCGGGTGCGACTTTGGGGCGATCAAGAAGTGCCATGATGAGATGGGCATCTCCCAGCAAATGATGATCGACTTCTCGGAAGGCGATCGGGAAGACCTCGGGCAGGCCGAGAAAACTCTTGCTGCCGTCGAACGGACCTTGGAGGCGTGTCGTCAAGCAAAGCGCACCGAGGAAGTGGAGAAGATCACGAGCGCTCAGCAGCAGATGGTCGCGCATGTGAAGAGCCTGAAAGAGAGAGCTGAGCGCGAAAAGCGACCCAAGCTGACAGAGGAGCAGCTTGCCGAACTCAAGAAGAAAGGCGATTCGAGTTGCCCCAAGGGTCAAGAGTACGAGCACCACCAAAACAAGGAGGTGATCAAATGCACCGGCCCGCAGATGGTCGAGATGGGCGCGGAACATGCGACGGAATACTTCAAACGGCGCGGCTTTCCGAAGAAGGCAGATGGGACCAAGCTGAGCTTTGAACGCGGCGCTCAAGTGATCGAGTTCCAATACGCCGCGACTGGCTCAAAAGTAGGGCCCAAGTGCCTGACCATCATCGCTGATCCTGGGATCAGTTGGCAGGAAACAGTGACCCGAGCAACAGGAGTCCATCCTTTGCGATTGAAATTGGGGAAGCCGGTGAAAACGAAGAAGGGCCCGCGTGATCTGCTCGTCGAAGGAGGGCCGCATCAATTCACAGTCAAGATCGGCAAGTGCCAGCCCACTCCAGGCCAGAAAGCGCTCACAAAAGACCCGAGCACGGAATAAGTGCCTTCTTTCGCGGGTCTACGCAGGGCTTCTCCTGAGCGAGAAAGCACCCTTGATGCTGGCCCGACCCCCGATCCTGTCGTAAAGCAAGGCCCCCAACATGGACCCGACTGACGAAAATCCTCCCGCCAACAAATCGGAAGAGGCCTCTGTTGAGCCCAAAACCGAAGATGTGATCGCGGCGGGAGAGGTCCCAGTAGCCCCTTTGAGCCCACCCCAACTTCCGGCCGACCTTGGCGCAGCCCCGATTTCGGGCCCCTATGGCTACGCGCCTGAGGCGAACGATTCCGCTGCGGTGTCTCCATCGAACGCATTCACTACCTCCGAAGAGGGGCAAGAGCCGCTTTCGTTCGTTCCGCCGTCGGCGCCTCAACCTCCGGATTCGATGGCAGGGATCCCCGATAGCGCGCGTCCGAGCTACCGTTTCTTCGGGATTGTCGCTGCACTCTCCCTTCTGGCTGACATTGCGACCAAAGTTTGGGCAGAAGTCGTCATCAACCAACGGGGCTGGGAACCGATCAAGATCATTGGGGACAGCGTCAGTATCACGCTTGCCTACAACAAAGGCGGCGCGTGGGGCATGGGATCGCAGCTCGGCGACGGTCTCAGGAAGCCGTTCTTCTTTCTGGTGAGCGCGTTCGCCATCTTCTTCATCATTTCCCTCTATGGTCGTCTTCATCCGACCCAGAAAGCGCTCAAGTGGGGACTTCCGATGGTTCTTGGAGGGGCGCTGGGGAATCTGAATGACCGCATCACTCGTTCTCAGGTGATCGACTTCATCGACTACCGTGGCGATTGGGTGATGAGCACGAATGCCTTCATTCACAAATACTACAAGGGTTGGGCCGTGACCGATCATTGGCCGACCTTCAACGTCGCGGACATCGCCATCTGCATTGGAGTTGGGCTGATGGCGGTCGACATGTTCACTCATCGTCCTCGGCGCCATACGTCATTGCCGCCGCAAGATCCTGCGGTTGGTGGCGGCGGTCCGTCGGAAGGTGGGCCCTCCCCGGAAACCATGGGCGGACCTGGGGCGATCGCGCCTTAGGTTCATCAACAGGGGCAATCGGTGCAGGGTCAGCTGTTTGAAGCTCTGGGAACAGGATTTCCCAGTTACTTCGTCATGTTGGTCACCGGTTTCCTCTTCGCGACCATCATCGGCGCGGCGTGGGCTCGTCGCATCGGTCAGAACCCAGATGTCATCGTTGATCTGGGGCTCTCGATGTTGATCTGCGGTGTGCTCGGAGCGCGCCTGCTGCACGTCTTCGCAGACGGCTACTTTTGGGACTATGTGCATCTCTGCACGGATCCAAGCTTGGTCGAGTGGCGCATCACCAAAGGGGAATGCCTTCGGGTGAGCGACCCCGGGGTTTTGGGCGGGCTTTTGGGAGAGACAGCGCGGCCGCTCGGCTCCTGGGATGCGGCGGCTGGAGTGTGCCGGCCTCTTGAGCAAGATTGCTTTGCTTGGGCGCGCTTTTGGGCGGGCGGCTTAACCTACTACGGTGGCTTCATCGGAGCCTCTGCCGCCGCGTGGTTTCTCCTTCGAGCGGACAAGTTCCCCTTTTGGAAAGCTGCGGACATGGCCGGCATGGTGGTGCCTGTCGGGTTGGCGTTCGGCCGAATGGGGTGCCTGCTCGGTGGCTGTTGCTTTGGTCGTCCGTTGGAGGGGCCATTCGGTCTCTCTTTTCCTCCTTATAGTGCAGCGAGTGCTGCTCAAGCTCGGGATGGTTTAATTGGAGCGATGCACGAGCATTCTCTTTCAGTGCACCCGACGCAGCTCTACGAAGCTTGGGGGAGCTTTGGGCTTGCAGCTTTTCTCTTCCTTTGGCTTCACGCTCGAAAGAAGTACGACGGCCATGTCTTTTTGGCGTTTGTCGTTGGCTACGCGACACTCAGGTTCATTCTTGAGTATTTCCGTGCCGATGATCGGGGCGGCATCGCGATTTTCAGTACCAGTCAATGGGTGGGCTTGGTGTTGATCGGAGCGGCGCTCATCGCTCACCAGCGGATCTCATCTAGACCTTCTCAGAACGCCTCCAATCCTTCAGAAGCCTAATTCTGCTGCTTCCAACTGAGAACCTCTCCGGAAGTTAGAACTGCACATCAGGGTGGATTAGACTAGGAGGGTGCTTGGCCGAACTTTTCTTTCTGTTGGTATCTCCCTCTCCCTAGCGCTGCTCGCTTCCTGTTCCTCCAATGAGGAGAAACAGCGTCCCGGAGGGATTCAAACGGGAGGGTCGCCAACCGTGCCCCCGAATCCAGTCGAAATGGGAGGCAGTGGCTCGATGGTGCAGGACGGGACGGTTACAGGGACCGTCGAAATGTGGACGAATGATCTCTTCGGTCAAACGACGGGCTTCACCTCGCCCTCCGACATCTTCGTGCTCAGCGCTGATGGCGGAGATTCCGTGAACAGCCGTTTTGATGGAGCGGACTTTGAGGTCGAAGGCGATGTGGACGGTACCCGGTGGGTGCAGGTTCGTCCGATCAATGACCGGAGCACGATCCCCACGTTGACTCGATTGGATCTGAGCTCGGGAGAGGTGACTCTTCCCATCATGCAGGCGTCCGTTCTCGACGAGATGATCCTCTCCATCACGACCAATACTGAGTTGGATGACAACGCTGCACAGGTGGTCATTCACGTTGTTGATTTGACCGGTGCTGGGGTCATGGGTGTGGAAGCGACGACCCAAGCGTCGGGACCGGGGCTCATCACTTACCGTCAGGAGGATGGCGCTTGGTTGGACGTTGACGTCGAGACCAACCAGCCGGGCCTCATCTTCATCCCAAACATCGATGCACCAGTTTTCCCAGGTCAAGACATTCAGGTGATTCTCAGCGGCACGATCGACGGGACTGAGCTTGACGTTCGAATCGTCTCCGGCTCGGTCACTTTCCTGACCGTCGTCGTGCCTTGAACAGCTCTCGCGGTCGTCGTATCTGAGGATCGCGCCACTTCTTGGGCGCCTTCAACACGGACGAGAGAACAGCCCATGGCAGAACGTATCGACGGGAAAGCAATCGCAGCAAAGGTTCGCGAGGAGGTCGGCGTCGACGCCGAGCGTTTTGCGGCGGAACATGGTCGCAAACCTGGGCTACATGTCGTTCTCGTGGGGGATGATCCGGCCTCTGCCGTCTACGTTCGGAACAAAGAAAAGGCGGCAGAAAAGTCGAACATCGCAGGGGCGGTGCACCGCATGCCTCAAGACTCAACGGAAGAGGCTGTGCTCGCCAAGGTGCGTGAGCTCAATGAGCAAGACGACGTTGACGGGATTCTCGTTCAATTCCCGGTGCCGGAGCAAGTCAGCCAGAACAAGGTTCTCGAGACGATTGATCCGAAGAAAGACGTCGATGGTCTTCACGCAGTGAGCGTGGGGTGTCTTTGGTCAGGTCTTCCCGGCCTCGTCTCGTGCACTCCGGCTGGTTGTGTCCGTTTGCTGAAGGAAACCGGAGTGGAGATGTCTGGGAAGCGTGCGGTGGTGATCGGCCGGAGCAACTTGGTTGGAAAGCCGATCGCCGCCCTGTTGCTCAAAGAGAACGCGACGGTCACCTTGGCTCATTCGCGAACTCAGGATCTAGCAACACGAGTAAAAGAGGCGGACATCGTGATCGCCGCCGTAGGCCGCCCGAAGATGGTGAAAGCCGACTGGATCAAGCCTGGTGCTGCTGTGATCGATGTCGGGATCAACAGGGACGACGAAGGCAAGCTTTGCGGTGACGTCGACTACGACGACGTGGAGCCGGTTGCAGGTTGCATCACTCCTGTTCCGGGGGGAGTGGGTCCGATGACGATTGCGATGCTCCTGAAAAACACGGTCGAAGCAGCGTTTGCACGTCAGCGCAGTCGATGAAGCTGGCCGGCGGCGCACACGTCTTTGCGTTGACGGGTGGCATCGGGAGCGGCAAGAGCGCTGTTGCCTCGATCTGGCGAGAATCGGGCTTGCCGGTCGTCGACGCGGATTGCCTCGCCCGGGATGTCGTCCGGGCTGGTTCCCCGGGCCTGAAGCAGGTCGTGGAGCAATTCGGTGGCGAGATGTTGCAAAAGGATGGTGAGTTGGATCGGGCGAAGTTGGGCGCGACGGTGTTTCACGATCCGGAAGCTCGCGGGCGTTTGAACGCCATCGTTCACCCACTCGTTCGTGACGCCGCCGAGAAATGCTTTCTGGAGCAAGAAAGGGAGGGAGCGAAGTTGATTTGCTACGAAATCCCGTTGCTCTTTGAAACCAAGCAAGAGAGACGATTCCGTCCTGTTGTCGTCGTTGGTGCAACTCCTCTTCAGCAGATGGAGCGAATCGCCGCCCGAGATGGGCTGAGTCCTGATGAGGTAGCGGCTCGGCTCCGGGCGCAAATTCCGCTGCAACAAAAGGAAGAGCAGGCGGACATTCTGATTCCGAACAGCGGCACCCGGGAGGCGCTGCGAAGTCGAGCCGAGCATGCGCTACAAGAGGTGCGCTCCTACGTCGAACGAGAGTCGAGCGGTGCGTAGCGGACAGTTTCTTGAAATTTTTGCTCGCTTTGCCCTCGGTGCCACGTTGCTTGGTTGCGCGTCGCGAGGCGAAATCGTGCCAGCTTCGGTGGAGGGCTTCCCGAAGACCGACCCCACGGAGAGGCCTCTCGTAACGCCGGCTCAGCAAGGTGGTGAGATCACGGTTGACGCACCAGGGTTCGTCACCTGGTGTGCGTCAGGCGGAGCTCCCATCGTAGGTCTTCCCGTCGTCGACGATCAGGAGCGGGTCTACGTCGCGACATCGGATGGCTACTTACACGCGTTCGAACGAGATGGCCGCTTCCGTTGGAGCTACACCGTGAGAGGGACGCCTTTGGGGAGCGTGAGTCTTCGTCCCAGCGATGGTGCGATCTTGATGGGGACCACCGGGCGCTACATCTATGCCATCAATCAGGACGGAAGCCTTCGGTTTCGCTATCCCACGCTCACGCCCGTCTGGTCAGGTCTCTTCGCTCTGAACCCGTCGACGGTCGTTTTTCTTGGGCATGACACGCGCGTCTATGCGCTCTCGAATAGTGGTCAGCGGCGCTATCGCGTGCGTGCTCCTTCGACACCGATGGGAGGTCCGGTGATCGCGCGAAGCGATGTCGTTTGGCTTCCGTTGGAAGACGGCGTCGCTCGTTTTGAAGCAGCATTCAAGCTGGAACGCTTTGCCTTTCCTGGAGCTGTCGAAGAGATTTCGGTGCTTGGCGATGACATCATCGCGCGTGCTGGGACAACCACCTTTCATGTGACGGCGAATGGCGAAGTTCGAGAGGT
>WURV02183406.1:0-13051 GCA_011762755.2 Epimenia babai | reverse complement strand
TTAAAACCATAACCATTATGCGGTATTATATTTTGATGTGCCGAAATACTATTGTCCGAGTTGACTGTGGCCGACTTATATTTATGTCCGAGTTGACTAGGCCCGTGTCCGACTTGACTCGAGTTATGTCCGACTTGGTTTGTGTCCGACTTGACTGTATCCCCTTCTAAAGTAAGAAAGGGTAATAATCTGATACTGTGAAGGGCAGGTAAATTAGTAACTGCTATCTAAAAATACCGTACGTATATTTTTAATTTGTACCTATAATAATGTCCGTTTCTGTTGGTAGCAGCTTAATGCATATGGTAGTGGCTAAAAGGGGGCAAAAGTTAATACTTGGGGAAAGATAAATCAATCGAGAGCTCATAATTCACAAGTACATAATCGTCAAATTAATCTATAATTTGACAAGTCAGTCAACTATGTTAAATTCTAAAACGTAGCACTCGGCCATTTTGAATTCTACAAAATGAATATACTCTTCAAAAATTGTCATAATCATGTAATATAAAACATACAAGGTATAAGGCAAATAGGGATCATAAAATAAAGACGGGAGTCAATGTTGCCATAACTAAACAGGAAAGAAAAGTGTATAATGAGATTTTAGAAGATTTAAGAATACGCAAATCAACAGGCGAGGACGAGATAGCAATTAGAAATGGTAAAATAGTGCGACTAGGTGGAAAAAAAATGGCCCAAATAAAAGAGAACAAAAGGAATAAGGTAATCCAGAAAAATTTCATGTGCTTTACACTAACACTAACTCACTCCCTAACAAGAGATATGAACTTGAGGGGAGAGGGTGGAGGGGGGGGAGATGGATAGAGAGATAGAGCAGATATGATAGTATCTACAAAGACAATAAACGCATTTAAGAATGCATTGGAGAGTTATTGGGAGAATAAGCTACTACAGTATATATAGAGGATGTAGAGGCACCCAAGCGCATGAGCATGAGGAACCTCCTGCATGGTATGAGGAGACAGAAAAGCTATAACTTCATGGGTCCAATTTCTATTAAATCTATTAAATCATAATTTCGCTATTCTCAGAAATATAAAAATAGGGTGTACCATTCTTCAATTATTAACACTACTTACGCGATTCTTCTGTATTCTCTGTATGAAATGGTCCTGATTGGTTATCAGGGTAATGAGTACTCGGTCTATTGACTTAATATGGTGTTTTTGACCGCCAATAGTTAACAGAAAATATTAACAAATATTAACAGTACAACAAATCTCTACACTTTAATACAGTATATTATATCTAACAAATATAAATTGAATGCAATAACTTATTTTCACGGGAGGTTTTCTCTGCATTTCTCCTCAGTTACTCAGAAAACCAAAATAGCGATTCAACCAACTAGGTTATTTTGAGGAGTATTTTCATGCTGAAAAATCACAAAACAAAACCAAAATGGCCGAAATGTGTGTCAATAATGTCAAAAACAAAATTGGGCTACCTAACCAAGACGATCAAGCATCAACACGAGTTATTGTTGAATCTAGTTATAAATCTCTATGTGTGAGCGGGCATACGTCGTTTCTCTGTTTCGTGCCTCCGTGGAGTCTGCTTTACTATTAATATATTCCGGTAACGGACGACTAACCACAGCGTTAAAATTAACTTAGAGACTTGGGTAATCGCATAGGGTATCTGTCTTCATGGCTTTCAGCTGCTTCGCTGAGGATTTCATTGAAGGTCCTACATTGACCTTAACAACTTTCCAGACCATGCTCATGCAGTGGCACAGTAATTTGCCGTCAATTAACAATCATTCTCTACAACCCTCATCCTGTATGATTAAGTTACCCAGCGAAGCATATGTTAAACAAGATGTACGTTTTGACAATAAACTGTCTCAATTTAGTGCGACGTTTATGAAATTAGATGTAGACATTTACGTAAAATTAGACATTGCAAAGATACAGGCTCCAGTATTTGATGAAACTAATGGAAAGAGCGATATTGCATCAATAACTACAAATGATGTTAGCAAAGCAAATGGAAGTACTGAAGTTCCAACCATGGGAGAGAATAATTATATAAAAGGGAGGAATTGCTCAGGAATATCAGAAGTCAATGACAAACTCTTTAAAAAAGGTGTCGAAGAGGTATGTATTAAATGAGTAATTGATATAAAATTATCAAATTAAGTCTATTTCTTTAGCCTTTTTGGCAATATATGTTCCGTACCCTTTGCAAATTGGTCTTATAATCATTTGCTATTGCAGCCTTTTTATGTTGATTGTTCGTGTATTTGCTGGATGGCTGCTGACCTTTTTGTTGACAACCACTACTTCCATTGGTAACGCATTCAGTCTGTCTTATAAAATTGTCAAATGGACAATTCCACAGCCATAGCTACGTTGCTCCTCATCTTTCCAGCATTGTGATCTTACCGCATGTTATGCCACAGACTAACACCGCTTTAATGTTGTCACTCCCTCAATTCCGATGTCGTAGCTTAGACCTAGAGTCATTTTATATACGTACACCATATATACTGGCATATCACTATACTGGTTGTATAAGTCTGGGTCAATGTTCCAAGCCAAAAATATCTCATTTTGACATATACCTACTATATAAATCAACCCCCGCAATCTGCGTATTTTCAAACCCAGTGATAGAGATAGTATGTATGTATAGATAGAGGTTTGTGGTGTTTGTGAGTTTCTTTTATTTGTGGTGGTTGTGAGTTTCTTTAAGTCTACCTGTTTTGTTGAGGAATTTTACCAATGAGGAGATTGGCATATTTTGAATGTCGTAGTTTTTAATAGAAGAGCAGGAATGTTGGAGTGTCTTGATCGTTTATGTACTGGACATCAACCTATGTAATGGACTGGGGTTTTATCGTCCAACATGCACTTTTGGCAAATCGGTGTGATTCCTTATATTTAAATGCTGGTTCAGGTTGTAGTGACCTGTTAGGATACCTGATATTCCTCCGATGTCATTGCGTCTTAGTTTCAAAATAGCTTTAGTTCGTTGTATGCATGGAGAAAGCATGGATAAAAGTGCTTGACGACGATCCACTGGCTCTGTCCATTCATTTATGTTGAGATTTTGTAAATAGTGTTCAATGTTCTTTTTATAGTGCTTTGGACTATAGTGAGGATAGAGATATAAGAGATATCCTAAAATACCGTACTGAGCCTGAGTTCAAAATCATGACGATTGCATCTATTTTTAAGACCATATCAGCAATTTCGACATTTTACATAAATCACATCAGCCAAAAGCACATTTGTCTTAAACTTTTAATGTTAAATTCTTACAATGGCATAAGTTCTATTAACGGAATTCTGCGCAAATACATACCAATATAGAATTATTGAATATTCATTAGGGATCAAAGTTGAAGCTGCAACTGCACTTTGCCACTTTAATGAGGTCAATACTTAAGCGGGCACCATTACGGTATGCCAATGTTGTAGTTTGATCTGTGAAATCTCGTGTTACATTCTCTGCGTATAGCTGGAAAAAGATGCACATGAAAAACGTATACCTCTGATAGGACCATTGGATAACCACATTAGATACCTCTATTACCATCACATTCTCCACCTATGTAATTTACCGTAACTTGTTACGCGTATTGGGAAGGTTGTGACTTTTTGATTGATCATGCGTTATTCGAAATATTCGATGTAATATGTCAAGATAAATTTTTTTTTAGTCTGTGAATAGGTGATACAAGACACTAAATCCTAAAAATACATATTACGATCATTCTGTATGAATATATATCATTGAAGTGTTATTTTTTTGTGGTGTGTAAAATTTTCCCCTGGCTGCGAATGTCTCATTGAGCAGTGCTCATATCTGCTTCTCTGGCCTGACATTGCGAGTCATCGTACCAAGCTAGCTAGTGCATTGTTAGGTATGTTATTGCATGATTATTTGTTATTATCTTTCCAGCTCACCTTTGACCGAATACTATAGATGTGGAATGTTTTTTTGACAGCAGAATGATTCCGATGCCACATTGGATGGTTTGGAAGAAGAGTTCTTTGCAATGCGAAATAAAGCAAACGCTGAAGCGTCTGAAAGTGATTCCACTATGCAAACTAAGCCCGAGCGTCCGCATCAGAACGAAAGAAAACGCAGGAAGAATTCATCAAATATTGCCATCTTGAGCTCCGGTGATTACAGATGTACACTATGTAACGAAATCTGCGCAAACAGGAAAATGTGGATAAAACACAATAAGATGTCTCATCCGGGTGTTAAAGTTTACTCTTGCGCCACATGCGAGAAAAAGTTCAGCGACCCGTTATATTTGAGGCATCATGAAACGGTTCATAAAGACGGCAAAGCTTTCAAATGTAACACGTGCGGCAAGCGGTTCAGTCGCCATTTCGGATTGTTGAATCACGTAGCGAAACACACGGGCATTTTACCGCATAAGTGCGAAAAATGCGGCAAATCGTTCGCTTTGGTGGGCAGTTTAAAGACCCATACGCGTAACGTGCATCCGGCTGCGAAACCGTTCGTATGCGACATATGCGGCAGCGCTTTTCATTGCGCGAGTAAGCTCGACACTCACAAACGCGTGCACACGGGCGAAAGGCCGTACAAGTGCGATCTATGCCCGAAAACGTTCACGCAGCTCGCCGGAATACACTTGCATCGTCGCACCCACACGAACGATCGGCGATATATTTGTCCGACTTGCGGCAAATCTTTTATCCAGTACGCCGGTCTGCAGGCGCACGAAAAGCGGCACACGGGCGCGAAGCCGTTCTCGTGTAAATTATGCGAGAAGAATTTCTCGAGTGCAGTGGCGCTGTACACGCATGAGCGGACCCATACGGGGGCCCGGCCGTTCCAGTGCGATAATTGCGGGCGCACATTTATTGCAAAAGCCGGACTTCGCAACCATCAGAAGACGCATTATTCGGTTTACGATTATAAGTGCGACGTGTGCGAGCAGACATTTTCTCAGTCACAAGGTTTGCGAAAGCATATCGCGCGTAACCACACGAATTTGATGTACAAGTGTTCACAGTGCGAGCGTATGTTCAGTACTAATGAACATCTTGGAGACCATTATACCAATGTACACGTACTCTCTGCCTCTAACCACATAGCTATTGATTTTACGTGAATTGTGTAATGCAGTAGCCTTTATTTTCACCATTTTTGTTTAGTGCTACAATGATCATTATAGTTCGTAACATCGTAGGTTTAGGTAGGCTGGGAGCAGAGCAGTTACGGTGCTGGATTTGTTACCAATGAGCCACCTGTTCGATGAAGCTATTGTGTAATGATCTTCAGTGAGTCATTGATTCCTCAAAACTTGGAATTCGCTGATCCCTAAAAAAAGTAGTTTGTCTCTGACTCTTTATGCCACCCTCCAGAAATATCACTCAAGCATTGAAGGTGTAGCATTTTATCCAATTACAAATACTTGTTACCGTAATCTGAGAGCTTGTCTAGTGTTCTTTACAACATAACATGAAGTAATGACAATGGTATACGAAAATATTTATCAACTGCAACCAGAGCAGCCAATAAAAAGGCCTTTGATGCAGTTTAAAACGAATGATTGTGGCAGCTATTCTAAAAGAAGGTAATGTAAAACATTTATAGACCGCAGGTATCTGCAAGTAAAGGCTCTCGGATGCAGTTTACAACGTATGTTGTTTGGCAGCTATTAAGCGCAGATACAATACCTAGAACTTTCGTGTATAACTTGGCAAGGATGATATCAAACCGTTTTAGAGACAGGACTACTTCAACAATCAGGGATAAATGACTTGCTGAGTATGATGGCATACATAAACGTCGACCGTTGGGCAGTTTCAAACCCCCGACCTGTCAGTTATATGCTCAGTGCTCCTATCTCTCGACTTGCTGTTTCTGCGCATATACAATATCTTCAAAACTTGACTATCATCTGTGAAGGATAATATTAAGCTTAGTAATAGTGATTTTATACTTTCTGGTGTTAATGTAATTTTATTACTTACATTTAATTATGCACGTGTGCGTAGTACTAATGCCAGGCTGAATCAAAATAATATTAAATTATGGATTAATGATAAACCCGAGATGCCCATTACATTAATGGGGTGAATGTAATTGTTGAATAATTTATGATACATAGATTCATATATGGATGTATAACATGCAGCTATATTAATCAAGAGTCATACCTGAAAAGTTCACCTGTATACAATAGTTAACTTGAGTACTTTTGTAATTAGTCAATTAGTTGAAACGTTATCTTACTATATGACTAACGCAGCCACGCACACCTATATGCAGCACAAATAAAAGAGCACACTTCGCTAAATTTGTGATGTTGATTATTTTCATTGAGATAATGAGATTGAGGTAAGCGTTGTAGAGACCATTCAGAGAGCATCTGAAGCAGACGTAAGTCAAAAAGAAAGTACCCCTTTCATAACCACACTGCCAGGGCTTCCCAAGAACGCAAGAGTTTAGAAGATGGTACGACTGCATCTGTGCAATTATCAACTGACTGTCTCTGATACATGACACAATCGATGCGCAATGAAAGGCACTTCAAAGTGATATCGGACTTCCACAACCTGCTAAAAATGCAAGTATGATATCTAAGAAAGCAGTAGATGTTGGGATTCACTGCCACTTCTCTGTCTCTGTAACCGTCTGCCCATTGGCAGTCTCACAAATGATAATGGGTTTCATTTGAACACAAAACATTATTTATCTATTTATTCATAGGCTGACTACCGAAGTAATCGTTGTGTGGGCCAATTTCATTCATGGCCCTTTACAAGGCAAGCCTATGTTAACACCACAGTTTGATTGGCCTTACTTATAAGGGGTGGGGAAAAACATGTAATGTGAAAAACCCACCCGAGTCTGGGCAGACAATTGAACTTTTCCATTCACGCCACTGGCTCCAGATGTCGACATACAAGCTACATATGTCGCACACTCCGCTAAGTCTTTGGAAGGTCAATGGTTATTTACAATGCGATGATGACATAGCGGAGAGGTAAGCGACATAAAGATCATATATAGAGCATCTGAAGCACAGCGAAAGTCAGAGGGAAAAAGCCCTAATGGAACCACATTGCAAGGGCTACCCAGACCCCCATGGTCGATGGGGTTTAAGACGCTTTCAGCCTGAAAAACGCCACAGTTAGTATACTGGTTAGAGCGGGATTTGAACCAGGTAGAACACATAGTTTACAAACACAATTAGAAATAGGCCCATAGCAATTGATCTGGTTGCACTTCGGGTTATGGAAACCATAGGTATGTCAAACCCATGGCCCTCTGTCCATCATCATCTCAGTTGCTGACTAGAGGGTTATTGGGCATGGAGTTCTCATAGGCAACGAGACTGGATCACAAGTTTTATCCCGTAATGGCAACAGGGGACCAGTTTACAACACTAAGCTGTTTGGTAGATAGCGTAAACTTGCTTATGCCAAACCACAACTTTAGAAGTATGGCCTGGATGAATGTGAGGAATGCCATGCATTCCTGTTAACAACTAGCTCCTTGGGGGATAGGGGAGGGGGGTAGCCCATATGTGCACCATAGAAACACACTACAATTGAACTTTTCCAATGTATTAATTAACATCCTGATTAGGGTCATTCCCCGCTAGAGTTGAGGGCAGACGCCAAAGCATTTAGATATTTATCTTTCTCTAGACGACATTGAAATGTCCCTGTTGTTCTAAAGACTACGTACACCTAGACACTGCCCCTGATGATTTCATTTCCATACCTGCGTTAATGCGAAAAAAGTTTTTATGGATTAAAGTCTAAATTGTAATGAAATGGTTTGACAAGCATAAAATGTTTAACAGTCACCGGAATCCTGATCTCAGTCAGTAGACGTAGACGTTACTAACAGGTCATTAATATAAAACAAACTTATAATTAGCGATAACCATTTATGATTGGCATGATTATAGTTTCCTTTAAGCGTTAACACTTTGTTGTAACAGAATTGTATTGCTCTAGTAATTTTCTGTTAGTAAATATTTGATACATTAAGCATTTGACAAGCTTCTATTGAGTGTGGTTTGCAATGTTAGCCATATCGTTTACCAGAAATAAATGTAACACGTTATAACTGTATAAGGAGTATGCTTGTTTACGAGATTGTGTTGATACTTATATCCGACTCTTAAGGCGTAAATTTTACCTGTTATTACACTACTTGCGGTTCGCGAGTCGTGGTGACTGCGGAAGTTTATTAGTTACATCGCATTTACGGGCGTGAATACGGAAGTCAGGAAGCTCGAAGTTTGAACAAGTTTGACTTCTCTTCAATGCTTTTTGTCGAACTGCTTCATACCGATTAACGGTAATAGTGCGGTTTCTGATTTCGTCTGGATCGTGACTCGTATTAGTAACAGGACTGTTGTCAGCTTTATTCTAATCTCAGATGAAAATTCTCAGCTTCGTCAAGATTAACGGTACCACATTCCCGAGGTTTTTGACTGTATAGGCTTAGTTATATACTACATTACTTAAATCGATTTACAGTCAAAACGTCCCCTTTCCAAAAAGCCCCCATGCCAGAACAATACGATAAGTAGAAAAGCCAAGGGCAATTCGTTATTAGGCTATTTCAACTAATGTATGAAAAGTATAACAGTACAATGCGGAATTTGAGAAACATAATATGGATAAACAAAATCACACATATACAATAACTAATGCACAATATATTGGGGAAAATTACACAAAAATCCAAAATACGATATATTAACCAGAATATCACACGCCAAAATGTACATAATATATCGAATATTGCAAAAATTCACACACCATAAGTATATATATATATATAATATAAATTTCCTAAATTAAAAGCCGTAATAGCAGCGCTAGCGATGGCTCATGAGGGTTTAGAGGTGCTAATTTCCCCCTCGTAGCGCTCGCTGCCAGAGTTTGAAAATTTTTTGTTTCTCTACGAGACTGACGGCGTTGGTGGCAAAGTAAAGTTCCATCGGGCACTAACACCATCTGCACATGCACTAGTGAAGCCTCCACATAGAGAAGCAGCGGGAGTTAGTAGAGCTGAAGTTTGCTCCTCCCAGTAAAGGAGATTGCTCGTCATCAACAAAGAAACCATAACTCGGCTACATCAATGAAATATAGTCCCTATACAAGAATGGGATCTACTATTCATAGCAGAGATGTTGTGACAAGTATTAATGTGACAGGGGACATTTTGGCAGAAGGCATTTTGGTAGGGGGACATTTTGGAAAGAGGATGTTTTGACCTGCTTTCCTTTATTCCTAGGTCTACACAACCTTTGTTGTCCGTGTTCGTCGATACGATGTCATGTGTATTTTAAAATTTATAGTAATACTATTACTAATAGAGGCATAGACATTAAATATATCTACTATTACAATAAAGGTTTCAGCTATGGCATGTACAAGCAAATCATTAGAACTCGTAATCAGGTTATATATGCAGACTTACTAGATTTTGCTTTCCCCAAGCAACAATTATTAGTGGTAGTGGTTCAGAGTGTCATACAGGCTTAAAAACTTAGATGATTCGAGCCTTGTATAAGACCTATAGGGACACGTTTCTGCCCCTGATTTTTTGTGGTATGGATTCATTCATCCCAACGTTCAAAGGCAATTCGACCCACCTTATGTGATAGTATAACTTAGTAATCTAATTCTTTATTTACGTAATAAACTACGCTTTTTTCATAGGACAATTAATACAATATACATTCTGTTATTATTGAAGTAAATATAATGATTGCCTTTACAGGTCCGTCAACCATTTACCTCGGACGATTCGACCTCTGGTCCAAGATACTTGACCCAACTTTTAATAATTACTTGACGATTTTACAATAATACTGATATGTGATTGAGTGATTTCCAAAAATTTTTTGCGAAATGATATAATATACCCAGTAGCAAAATTAAGAAAATTATGTAATATAATACGCACATGAATACTGATAACAATAATATAATGATAGATACAATATATTTACATTAACAACTACAAAAAAGCAATATAATATACAAATTTATACAGTATTTGCAGTAATATATGTTTAAGCACTGACTACATCACCACATTGCTCTGAATCCAGCGATGTGGTGATATTACGATCTTCATACAGCTGCCGGAGCTGTGACAGCCGCTACATCAAAGACTATACATGTGCTTACATCTTATGTGCCGGTGTGTTAGTAAGGGACAAAGGAGAAGTGGGTTGAATTATCCAGGTCAATGTTGGGCGACGAGTTTGAGCGGTTGTCTGGCATTCCTGGATCAGGGATACCATTGACAAGTCTATGGCCGTACCATAACAGAAATATTTGATATTCTAAAGAGAAATATTTGATATTCTCGGTCTCGTTCAGTTTTTAGCATCGTTTATGGCTTGCAATATATATTTTTAATAGAAATCTTGTTATCATATTTTAATTTTTTCACCTATTAGTATCTCTAGAATCACAGTTATGAATAACAGTGCTGTGTCACTGTGATTGATATTTTGAATTTTTAAATTATTGTTGAGTGAAACTTCCAAAGTTTTTTATTACTGCAATAATTCAGCTATTTCATTTTCTGTTTAGATGACTACAGCAAAAGACATGACAGACATTGTCTCACCAGTTGACTGGTACACAAACGGTGGTGAGGTTATAGACACGTATATTGAGAGCCCACCTATCTCCGGCCAAGAATTCCGCAAATTTTTACATCAGTGCTACAAAAGCTGTGGTCCACACAATAACCCATATAACAGTCCGTGCATGATCAAACTGCCAAGCATGCTCTACATCAAAGAACAGACCTTACCCAATGTCGCACCGACATCTTTAAATCCAGTTTTCGTGAAATTGTTGTTTGACATTTACGTTCGTTTCGATGTTGATGACAAAGCAGATAGAAAAGTCGAGAGTATTGATGGGAATTTTAATTTGATTTATGGAGCAGAAGACACGTTTCATACTGCAGACGCATTTCATGAGGCAGACGCGATTCGTGAGAAATCCGGCGAGTTTCAAAATCGAGCAATTGATTCAGAGGTAGCTAAGTTAAGACCCTTAAATCATTGTATTTAATTTTGTGCTATTTCCTTTAATGACATAGAACACATACTTAGACCACTATGTTGATAAATAACTTGTTTTTTGCATGTAATGATGTGCAGTGGCGGTGCGAAGTACAAAGCTGTAAGTTTAATGGTGAACATTAAAATTCTCGCAGTGCATCGCGTCACCTCGCATAAATTCTCCCATCATTGAATTAAATTAGAATGTCCATACCACCGAAACCATTAACAATGATGTTATCGGGTGGTTTAAAAGAATAAAAACATGGGAAAATGCTAAAAATGAGATTCAAAATGGAGAAATACGCTACGATGTAAAATTTAAGTAAATATACGCATGACAGTGAAATATAAAACATAATATCCATGCAAATAACAGTGACTAGTATATATGTGAAATTTGGGGTGTGAATAAAAGATTTGTATACGCCAAAAGAAAAAAATGTTTATTGAAAAATCTTCTCACAGAGGTTCTCCATTTGGCTGATATTGTCCTTGGATTGCTCTCTTCTAAATTTGTTCATAGTATTGTCATCGCAGCAAGGGAAGGCAACTTATGCCGATGTTAGTATTTTTTTTCTAAAAAATCTCAAGAACCGCTTATTGCAGAGATCTGCTATTTGGCAAATATTGTCCTTGGTCTCTTAGTCTCTTCTTTATATGTGATCTTACTGTATATGCGTATTTTTTTTTCGATTCATCCATGGTATACCAAGTTCAATTTTGAACCGCATTCCTTGTGTTTCTAGTTAATCATAGTAACCGTAAATTTGTTAAGTGTCATTGATAGCCATGTGTTGAAGGGGCACTATAAATTAATAAAATTTCATTTCATTTGTTCTTGGTATCGTCATCGCATCTAGGGGAGGTAACTCATGCCAATGTATGTATTTTTTCTTAAAAAACATTTTCTTGTTAAGAACCGCTTATTGCAGCGGTCTCCTATTTGGCAAATATTGTCATTGGGTTAGTATCTTTCAGATTTGTTCAGCATCTCTTCATAGGGACAGGGGGAGGTAATTTCTATCTTTTTTTCATTTAAAAATGTTTATCTCCATGTCTGCTCAGTGTAAAGGTTAGCCATTTGGCAGATATTGTCCATGCAAGTCTCATTCAGATTTGTTTAGGGCCTCTGTCTTGGGACAGTTAGATGTGTTTTCAGCCAAGGTTTATACACAAATGTGTATTTTCTTGTTCCAGAGTCTTAATGGGTACGTATTTTCAGATCTCTTTGGTGTCTTGTTTTTGATGTCAGGCCGTGTCCTTGACTTATTCTTCTAATATCAAGATGGGCTTCATATCCTCTTGTTTTGTCTTCTCTTTTTTCAGGTGAGCGTATCGAGGCCTTTTTGACCTCTTGTTAATTCAAAAATCTCAGCTACTATTTTTATTTAATAATAACAATTGAAAGGTCTTGTGTAAACTGTATGAATTGTGTTATTTTTTTCCAGACTTTGTAGTGTGTGATTTTTAAGGACATCATTTCAATACACTGATTCACTATTATTTGATTTAATCTTATTTATTATTCGGTCTCTTTTTCAATTTTTTCTTATACCATTCGGTCCTGTTTCTGAATTTTTTAAAATGTTCCAGAACAGTTTTTTGGCCTCTGTGGCCTTGTTTCAATATCCGAGTTTTGGAGGCCACTTTTCTTTAGCCATTTCTTTTAATATCTGAATGCGTGTTTGAAGGCCTGTTTGGCACTTTCTTAGGTTTTAGTTATTAGTCTACCTAAGCTTGGTGAGCTTTTCTGATCAAAGTTTGTCCATTGTCCCTCTGTCCATCTGTCTGATTTTCTTAAAAAATCTTCTCAAAAACCATGTATCGTAGAGCTTTGCCATTTTGCAGATTTTCTACTAGGGTTGGTCTCATTCAGATTTGTTAAGCTTGTCATTTAATAATAATAATAATAATAATAATAATAAAGCTTTATTTAGAGTGCCGTATTATCCCTTTGTCAATAATGACAAGATGATG
>WURV02183395.1:0-13051 GCA_011762755.2 Epimenia babai | reverse complement strand
TTCAGCATTTCTATACGGGTAAGACATGTCTTAAACCATGATAGGAGAATGATGTTACGATTTATGAAAGGCAGACTTTCTACTGTACAATAATATTACCTGAAGTATAAACCTACTGGAATATGGTTCAGTGCTGTTTGCGCTTACAGATTTATCGTCCGCATATTTACCTGACCGAAGTGATTGCTTTTGAGGATACTTTTACAAACATATATCAATCACCGGGGATTATTCTGCCGATTATTAAAATACCCGCATTGCCTTTTTGGTGTAGCATGAGACCGATTATCGTGTGATCGAGGCCTGTGGTCGTGGGCATCAGAGCAGCTGCCAGGTGGTCGTGGACACCAGATCGATTGGGGGGGGGGGGGATGGGTCGATTTGATCGATAGTTTAATGATATTCTTGTTCATTACCAGTTTGACGAACGCTCCCAAAGCTATTGTCACCGCATTAACTACCTTCAAGTAGAATTTTGTCGACATTCTCGCTCCTTCCAACTCCGTGGAGCACCCAACCCATTATCAAGAGATTCGTTGGATCAGGCTCCACCTAAAGCATGATTTTCTGTATTTTTCTGTACCTAGCTCTACCTATACTATAGGCCTACATATAAAATTGTTAATCACTCGTGGTTTTTAAATATGACTGTCGTCTGTTTAGCATCACACCCGTCGAATTCTCGCAGCATCTTGGCGGTAATGCGCACAACGAAAACATCACAAAGTGGTCGGCCTTAGGCACCGAGGTGTTTTTCACATATTTTCTGATGACTGTCATTTATGGATGCACCAATCCGAACCGGTCGTCTCACGGTTTGCCCTCGATTATAATCGGCACTACGGTGGCCACGCTTCAACTCGGAGGGGTAAGACGATAATCGTCTCGAGGTATACTTAATTTACATCTAAAAGTCCGTAGGTCTGGTATATAAGTTGAGAGTATTTTTTCAAAAGAATACCAATTTACTTGTCATTTTGACGCGCAGTATTAGTTGGCTCTCATTATTTCGTTAGCTGTGGACACCATCAACGTCTTAGATCAGTTCTCAGAGCAGAAAACCGATTATTTTTCCGGTCTGAAGTCGTGCGTTCTGATCCAATAAAGCATAAGTCTGAGCGATGCCGATGATAATAGCGTTGTTATGGCGATGATGACGATAATGGTGATGATAATAACTCGTTTTATCCAGATCGCTTACAGCACGTGCAGCATGAACCCAGCACGATCACTAGGACCCGCTATCTTTGCAACAAACGATCTCTGGACAAACCACTGGGTACGTTTTATTGACTATACGCTACTTATTCTGTCAAGTAGAACTGTGAAACCCTTCCCGCGTCACGAATGTCCTATCGAGCGGTGGTTACCTGCGTTTCTGTAGCCATCAGCCACATAGTACGAGACCTCACAGACTTCACAATCCTCATAAGGGGTTGGTGCATGGCGAGTTGTGTCCTTTTCCCTCGGGGGTATCGCCAGTAGTCATTTCGCCTACCCGCGAGAAGATGACTGGGACGAGTTGGCGCGTGGCTGCGGCCTAAGAACAGTTATGAATTCACGTACTGGCAAGACTCGCTTTCGTTTAACTACGACGATAATGTCAACGCAGTAGTAAGAACTACATCAAATACGTAATCACTTTGTTCCGTCACGATTCGTATGGTTGTTTATTTGTGTAATTAATTAATTATTTTATTGTATTGTATTGCGTAGACTTCGGACATATAAACGAAAGAGTGAATCGTCAGAAGTTTATATATACGCAGCACCTGATTATGATTCTTTTTAATCTATATTTCGCTATCGAGGAGGATAAAAATTTCTTTCGAAAGGGTTTGGTTCCACCTGTTCAACATAACAGTCGGAATGACCCCTTGTAATTTACCACGCCCCTTTCTGTTGCTATCGCAGATATTTTGGGTTGGTCCAATTATCGGAGCGTCATTGTCGGCTTTTAGTTACAAATACATCATCGATCCCTACCGACATGGCAAGACGGCGGAAGAGGCGCTCAAAGATATCGGTAGGTCTGCTTTCGTGGTAATTTTTCGCTATTAGTTGTTCTCTTTGAGATGTATAACAAATTATACGCTGATTTATGAAGGTAACAGACCACGTAGCTCTCGTTTCATGAGCCTTGATTTGTACTTTAGGCTAATAGGATGTGTAAAATCTGTGTCAACGTATATCGAGATAGGAAGTAAACGACAGAGAACCGCACACACCGAAATTGACGAATTCTGGCTATGTAAGATGAAATAAAAAATGGGCGTAGCCATAGTGATTTGCCGACAAACTATGGAGAATTAAAAACATAAATTTTGGGCGAGCTTTGGGATTCTGGGTGAAGCTCTACCTTACCACTCCAAAATTAAATGAAATGTATTTAACTTGGCATAAATAGCATTGCTGTCTAACACACTTAACATCAATAAAAATAAGTATAAGGGTGGGTAGCCGCGTTAGTCTGGTTAATAGAAACTATAACGATAAAGGGCAACACCTTTTATATAGACTAACTGGTTTATTGATCACAAGGTTTCGCGTGTGCACTAGGCTTCATCAGGTGATGAAAGTGGAATTACAACGCAGGTATATATACACAGGCGGTAATGCGCAGCTGTCCAATGAAAACACAAAAAAAAACTGACAAAGGAATTAGATAACAAAGCGCACAGTTAGGAACAATGCGATGACAGCGGTAGCAGTATATTAGGCGACAATACGCAAAAATGAGGATATATCAGTGGGAGTCCATGGTCACTAGGTAGATTAATTTCAAATTAATGTCAATACGGGAATAGGGCGAGCGTAATAGTGGTCATATAGTGGAATAATAGCAATGTAGAACGTGGAGGGCAATAAATAGACAAAGTAATCACAATGGTATACAGCGGGTAATACAGTGACAAATGATATAACCGATTTGAGTGAAATGTATTGTACGTAATGCTAGTCACGGTAATGCGAAAGAAAGGCAATGTCCCGGTTGAACCCCTGTTCGACAGCGTTGAGTTTGGTGATTAATTTTAGTTCTTCTACCTGGCGGTCTGGGCGTTTACGGTCTACTTCAACGCATGAATGCACATAAATCCGATATACGCAACCGTAACAATCATAGACCTGTAGCTGAAAATTTCAATAAAACAGGACCCGCATTAAAAAACTTTCGTGTGTTCATCTTAAAAAAAGCTTCCAAAAAATAAACGCCTGCACCGCCAAGTAGAAAAACGTGTTTTAAAAGTACGGAACAGTACCCCAACATGCCTCGTACATGGCGAAGTTGGCACGCGGTCCTGCTGCGTACTGCGTCATCCGTACTACTCTTCGAGTTGTAAAGTTCAGGTGTGAAATCATCAACCTTGACCACAGACTTATGAATAGACTCGTTTATGATGAAATGTTTTTAAGTATCGTCAATTATAATAACAATAGCTGGATCTAACAGGTGAAGCATCTTCTAGAGGGAAACGGTTTCGGTGATATTTGGGTAGGTCAAAGTGTTAATAATATATCTAGTTCTTTACACGAGTTCCGTCAACGTCCACCCGACCAATCAGACGAGGCCTGGTGTAGTTGGGTCACCAATGCTTCCAAAGGGCGATTATACAAACATATCAAAGAGGCTCCCTCATTCAATAAATATTTGCAGTTAGATTGGCCCGAGAAATTTCGTGTAGTACTGACACGCTTACGTGTATCGTCCCGCAACCTTAGAGTAGAGCGTGGTAGATGGGAGAGGCATAAACTCCCCCTCGGAGAACGTGTTTGTGATCACGAAGGCCTAAAAACGGACGAAATTCTGCAGGGCGGTTGCTATGGTCGAGCACCAGACTGGAAATTTAATGGTCTTGGGCTTGAGACCTTTTTTATTTGCCCTTATCGCAAACAAGCTTCGATCTGTGTTTTTTTCCGGCGTAGGGTGAATCTTTTTTGAAATAAAGACGAATTTGGAGTACGGTAAAATAAAAATTTTAATAACTGTTAAATAGTTAATAGTTCCTCTTTCAATTTATATTTTGGCGTAAAAAAAATAGCCATAGATTATTCGATTGATCGATAAATGTTGTACCAGTGTATGACTTGAATGTTTTCAGAGGAACTGAAAAATGTGATATGGTTTTTTGACAGAACAAAAACGAACGAAAGGAATGAACGGATCAGATTCGTTGCAGACGACACTCACAACAGACGCTGTACTTGCAATCGAGGAATTTACGAAGATGTAGACATTGTAGAGCGAGGACAACGAATTGCGTTCCTCTCAGCACATATAGAGCGCGTCTGTATTCATAGGTATCTCCCCAAATAACGAAATATATCAGGTGGAGCATGAAAACATATTCCCAAACTAAACGTGTTATTATGAGTGGATTGTTTTTTTAACAATATGATAACAGTTAGGTCATAATTACTGTGCCCCCTTTCATGACGATACCTTAAATAATTTAGTGAAAATCGCCGAAAATACAAGAGCTCATAAAGAAATTCGATGTGACATTCATTATGTTTTCGTAAACACTCAAAATATTCTTTCGACTCTTTCTAGGCGAGTTTTCTCTAAATTTTAACACAGCAAGCCTATTGGCAATCATCTGTAATATGAAATTATGGCGAGGGCGACATTTTTTTTTTGTGTCGAGATGGTGTTTTCAAAGAGCGATTGTCGCCTCATAAAAAGCATGTTTCGTAGAAAAGAGTTGCAGTGCAGAAAGATTGTTTGTAAATTCCCGATGTGAATTTTATGTTATTTCATTTCAAGGAGTAATTCAATCAACAAAAAACAAAATCGCACAATATATAGCACTATGTACACAACTGAGGCATAGTAAAAAGGATATACAGAAATTCTATGCTGTCTATGCATGTACAGAGGTTTGTAGGTATTTTGTGGTCATAAATCTGATGAAAGATTATCAACAAACGTAGAGTGAGTTTGTTGAAAGGAAATTGAGTTCCCCTATACTCTTAATCATTCCATGTTTCTTTTCTTCGGTTTTTGCCCACCAAATCGGTATGAGGCCACTTACCTCCCAGTCAACCCCCGCCCCCATGTCACCCACCCCCGTTATATATTCTATAATAGTGGTGAAGTCATATCTTTGTAGATTTCACCACTATTATATACTATATGATAAGGGTAGGTGAAAAAAAAATGTAAAAATGACCTAGGGTGGCGAGATTAAGTAACTTAGAACCACCAAATCATGACTAGTTTAGAGGGTCTTTCTAGGTGTCGTAAAGTTTCGCAATACGGATTGTGGAAATTTTAAAATAGTTTTATATAATCATTATAAATCACCATCTCGTTTTATCGTAATTCTATCTTTACCTGACAATATATGTGTGAAATTTTATAGCATCAAGTATTTTACAACTGGCATTGACATAAAATACATTTGGTATATTCACTTTACAGAAATATATTTCTGTTCATTTTATAAATAAAAATATAGGTAAGCATACTGTATTGCGACTCACTCACCCGTCAATACAGCCGATGGTTGTTGACTCACCTTTAATTCAAGCAATGCTTGATAACTCGTAGCCAACGGAGAATTACTCAATTCGACTAACGCTGAATAACTCACTGCTCAATTAAACCATTAATTGTGTATAATTGTTTTTCCCCATCTATTTGACGTTAGGCCTTAATTATTATACTATGGACATTGTAATATCGCATTCGTCTGAAATAATAAAATATATAAACCAATTTTGGTTAACTCTCCGATAAATTCAGGCAATGTTGATGACCGGTCAACTCAGCTTTTAACTCATCGGTCAATTCAGTCAAGTTGATGACCGGTCAACTCAGCTTTTAACTCATCGGTCAATTTAGTCTATGTGGATTAACTCACCAGTCAAATCTGCCAATGCTGGTAAACTCACTGGTCCATTAATTATAGTAATTGCTATATTCAATATTGATTAACCGACCCTCCAATTGCGCGGAAATTGATAAACTCACCAATCAATTCAGTCAGTTTTAGACAAATTTCACTCACCGGCTAAAACAGCTATTCGAAGAACCACACTGGCTACCCCAGTTAGCGGCGGCTAATTCAGGTTTTGGTGATTACGACACACCCTGATACTCAAAGATCACTTGAAACTTATGAGAGAACTCATTGGAGGATAAAAATAAAAAAATAAGTTATTTCTATACCACTCTCTACCATGTAAGACATGCGCTAAGAGCGGTTCATAGTTAAGATGAAGATAAAGTACTATGAAGGGAGTTCAGCACAAAACAAAAAAAAATAGTAAACAACGTCGGTCAGCTGAACAGAATACGCTGAAAAATGGGCAGCCAGTGAAGGTCGATTAAATGCGGTGAAATGTGAGAAAACTTGGTAATTTAAAGAATTAAACGGCAAGCACTATTTTGTACAAGTATTAGTCTATGAATCAGACCGGCAGGAGCCCCGACCAGCAAGGAATTACAATAGTCCAAACGAGAAAGAATCAGGGAACAGATGATAATCTGGGCAGTAGCGCGACTAATATACGGTCTAATGCGTTTTATGTAGCGTAATTATATGTTACAAGATCGGCACACAAAATTTAAGTGATAAGACCGAGATAGATTAACATCAAAGATCACGCCAAGGTTTCTCACTGTATGTTAAACACTAAGACATTCAGTGCCGATTTTGACAGGGAGGAACATAGTTCAGAAGGCTGGTGATTGATGACAAGAATCTCTGTTTTATCGTCATTTAATTTCAAAAGATTCAGATTGATCTTAATCCAATTTATAATTTGCAGTAGGCAATACTTAGTAGTTACTGATAGAAACGGCGTCAGAACTGTTGTCATAGGGAACGTAAATCTGGAAGTCATCAGCATAAAAAAGAAAATTAACATTTGGCTAAGGGTGACAAATAGAGTAAACAGGAGTGGGCCCAATAAAGAACCCTGATGGACTCCACAAGTAAGCAATCTGTGAGATTATTTATGCTCACCATTGACAACAGTTTGACGCGTCTCACAAAGATAAGATCGCAACCAGTAAAGTACCGGACCTTTGATACCATAACGTTGTTTGAGACGACAAAGCAGGATGTCGTGATCTATGGTATCAAAGGCGGCAGATAGGTCCAGCAAAACAAGCACAACAGAAGATGGACATAAATTATAATTTATTACAACGTAAAAAGCATCACGTCCATCACAGGTAAAAAAGTACATTGCTGAGAATGAAACTTTGAAAAAATATTTAACATTACACCGAGATAAACGGCATTTGAAATAGATATTCATAATAGAAACAAACGCAGTTATCCGCGCGTACATTCGATATAAGTATAGAAAGAAAACGATAAAATATTACGGGATCACTTGTAGCGGCATATGCAGCCTACATGTTAAGGCCGTGGACCAACAGAAATTGTAAAATACGGAAAATTGTGAGGTACCATTTTGACTAAGTGAGGACAAGTTTAACATGGGCTATATTAAGTATACGTCGCCAGGTGCTAAAAGCGGGTAGAGGTGGGACACACACATTGTATACTCGACCGTAATCACAGAGGACGTAACCGCAGGGAAACTAAATTTGATCACACGCGTTTGTCTGGGAGAGAGGGAAGTGTTGCGAGGGTAACGTGTGTACGGTGGTAACCTGATACCATTTTTGGCTGATGATAATATTTCATTCGCTCGCCATGTGAGAAACAAAGTCGAGTCTGACGTCTAAGCAAGACTCCAAAAATAAACTCCTGGAACATAGGACCTGGTATTGAACTAAGGGACACACGACGGGAAATGAGCCAAAATCACGACCGTCGTTACTCGTGTCTTCAAAGTTGCAGTTACAGACGCTATCTCTTGATATAACTCATTACAATGGAATGGAATTTACATAACACATTCATTTATGATTACTCTTTGACTTTGGCAGATCTTTCAAAACACATTTACACATGCGCGCCTGTGTTTTAGTATTAGTAAGTGATAACTATGTTGTGATTAATACGTAGGTAAAATTTGCAACTGGTATTTTATATCTGTAACTCCCTGTCCAAGGGAAGTTCTAAAAATTCTGTTACGATTATCATCAGTCAGTAAATCTCTAGTCTACTACACGATGTATTACGAGTTTTTCTCTTCAAGTCCCCTGTAAATGCCTAACTTCTCTAAAAAACACTCAATACCATTTAGTTCTATAATTGATTTTAGTCTACTGCGCGCGTGTTAGTATTTTTAGGCTATTGCATCTTCTACGTAGAACAGATCGTGAATTTCACCGTTTCATGTCAATTACGCTTTACTTGTTACACTTGTTACTTGTCACTGATAACTAGTTAGTTGAACAGGCACTATAAATACAATAATAATAATAAATCGACATGGACATTTCCCTGGTAAAAAAAGAGTAAACAGAACGTATGTCAAACAGTCTAGGTAATATATGGATAACATAACATTACATATATCAATAACTGGTATTATTACATTAGACACTATCATTTTAAAAGGGTGCCAGTGTATACATTCACGAGACGGCCTTTGTCTCCTGTGTATGTGTGGTGTCTGACAGCTATATGATTTGTTAATGGAGTTATAGATAATTTAATCTCAATATTATTAATTATTCGGTATCACAAAAATATTCTCTATGTACATTGGGGTGGTTGTTGCCTGTGGCACCTCTTTGTTGCCTGTGGTGCCTCTCTGTTGCCTCACTGTCCTCAGTCATCGCGCAGTTAAACGCCCTTGACTAACGCGTCGCTTGTCATCGCTTCCGGCATCACCGGGGTCACTACACTGGTCTCCGTGTCGCTGTAAGCGACTGTGGGTAGAGCCGCTGACCGGCTAGTGCCCGGATTTGTTCTGTACACTGGCGGTGCGCCAATCGCCGTGACCGGGTGTGAATAGTTACACGGCTTCTCGGACGATGCAATCTTTGCATTTTTGTTCTTACGCACGACGAAGTAGACGATGACGGCGATGGCGGCGATGAAAACGACTCCGCCGACAGTCGCACCGACGATAATCGCGATGTTGTTGTTGCTTGCAACTGGGTACGAGAAAGGTCATGGGGTACAGTATGGACAAGCTGATATGGGAAAGGTCATGAAGTACATTTTGGAAAAGATAGTACAGGAAAGGTTATGAGGTACACTTTGGAGAAATAGGTTGAGAAGAGTTCATACGGTACATTATGGACAAGTTGGTACGGGAAAGGTCATGTGGTACAGTATGGACAAGATGGTACAGGAAAGGTCATGTGGGACATTGTGGACAAGTTGGTACAGGAAAGATCATGTGGAACATTATGGACAAGATGGTACAGGAGAGGTACTGGATGGATAATTCGATGTGGGAAAGGTCTTGCAAAACGCTCTTGACAACTGGGCAGAAAGGGAAGGTACATTATGAACAAAGTGGTACCGAAAAGGTTATGAGGTACATTACGGATTACAGACGGGTTGGTACAGGAAAGGGCACAGAGTGCACAATGAAAAACTGGGTGCAGAAAAGACAACAGGTACACACTGGATAATATCAGTGATAGATCAGGATTACATAATGTTGAGAAGACGAGACAGTACAGATGTACGCGCAACGAGAGACATTGTGAGTAGACATGCAAATAGAAGGAAGAAGTCGTCTTCCATCACACATTAGACAATGTACAGAGCTTAATACCTGTAAATCCAAACTTAAAACTTCTTTTTTCTACTGTGTTTTGCTATGTTTAAGTTTACAGTGGGTAATTTTATAGTGCAATACTGTGTAATTTTCTTAATTTTATGTTTTTTTTTGTGTGATATTTAACATAATTTTAAAGCGTTTTTATATGTCTGACACTGCAAATATGCGATCTTTTTATAATATTTTTAGTTATATTTTCTCTGTGATCTTACTGTATATGCCTTTTTCATTTTCGATTTATTCATGTTATACCGAGTTCGATTTTGAACCATATTCCACGTGTTTCTAGTTAATCATAATAACTAGAAATTTGTAAAGTGTCTTTAATAGCCATGTGTTAAAAGAGCACTATAAATCAATAAAATTTAATTTCACTTCATTTCAAGTCCGTGTAAAATAAAACCACAAGCGATATCTGGACTCACATAGGCCGACGGGGTTTAAGGCGATGTCTTAATCGTCGAAAATGCCAAGAGTGCTATAGCACTTAGAACAGGGGCCGACAATTTGATCACTAAGACTTAAGTCAAAAAGCTAATTGCAGGCCTCCTAAAGTAGTGATGAAAATGATTAGCATAACGGTAGAGAAATCTTACCTCCTATAGGTTTCTTAGTAACGGCTGAAAAAAAAATAAGAAGGAATGTTTACAGGTAGCAATCATAACGCCATGTATAGCTATAACGTATTCTTATGTATAAAGAGTCCTCAGTGTAGCTAAACTATAACTATGGTAACAATAAGAGAAAATGAGGTAACACCTTTTGAGACTAATTGAGACTACATTTATACATTATACATTCATGATAACAATGTAAACGCAATAACAACTCCACCATGGCACCGCAAAATTATTTATACATACATATACAGGAGAACATACATACATTGGCAACGAAAAAACTCATCTGGCGACGCCGATTTTTAATCAAATTTATCTGATTACGTGTACTGTGTAAACTAGGCTTTCCAAACACACTTTATTTGAGTTAAAACACTGAATTGTCTGAGGCTGCGTTACAGTGAATAATTTATTTGTCAGCGTCAGTTATCTACAATGATTTACATGTACAGTATGCTTTTATAATAATGAGGTCTTATTTTAAGTGCCATATAATCCCTTAGTCATTGTGACAAGATGGTGCCTATGACAGTTTACATATTATGGAGGGCAATGTTCGATAATGCAATGGAAAAAATAGATCAACGAAGGGAAAAACATCGGAGAGGGAAGGTTCGAATCCTACGCAATACCAAGTGACCATTTTTCCACTGCATCCTTGGGATCATACAGCCTCACGGTACCTTCACCTTCGTGGGCGTGAGGCATACAGCGACTTACTGGGAGGGGCCGGTTCCTCGAGTACGGTGAAGGCGGTCAGATGTGTGGTCTTGCAGCGAGTGGACGTGGCGTGAATGACCTCGGTCACTAATCCCGTCGTGACCCACGCGCTATTGGCCGCGTCCCAGTATGCGCATATTAGTCTGAAGTCGGGCAGCGGTGGTGACGTCTCGAACAGAATCTCTATCGGTGCGGTCAGACCAGTGACCGTGAGACGAACGTCTGATAACACAAACAACATCGTTTATGTTGGTGTTCCACTTATCGTTATTATTATCATTATAGTTATTCAACATTATTATAATAATTATTATCATCATTAACATTATTACTATTATCATGAATATCAACGTAATTATTGTTATTAATATAGTTGTTATGGTTATTTATATTATACTAAAATGGGGAGAGGCTGATATGAAATTTAGTGTATATAATGTGATATATAAACGTCGAACATATTGTATCGGTGCTGAATAGCTGTGAAAAAGTGTGAACTGCATCCAGGAGCTGTCAATGGTTCGCCTCTGGCCTCTGGCCATTCGATCACTTACATCATTGAATTCTTTTAAATCACAGCTTAAAACGTTTTTATTTTCCCATGTTTATTATTAGTATTGTTTTGCTGTTTTTATTTTCTATTTTGTAAAGCGCATGAGAGAGGAGTGTGCTTCTAACTATGCGTTATAAAAATACTTTAGAAATACTTTATTACATTACATTACATTAACAGTTTGTCGACGCCACCCCTATCCAGGAAATTCTTTCACTATACGATCGCCTCTCCACCCTTTCTCAACATAACGACCTTCGATTATTCCTCCATCTACTGCATTTAGTACCATTTTAGTAACGCTTAAGCGCATAACACTGCAGGCATAAACTGATGACGTCGTAATGAATTTCGAAATTAAAGGCATTTTTCCCGAATGTAAGAGGAACTGTGATACCAAATGATAGAGCAAAAATTTTCAAATTTGCTTCATAAAAGATGGCGTTATGATATGCATTTTTATGTATGCCGTGTTCAGATGTGTGTGTTTTCTTAACCAGTCAAGATATAACAATGAAATTATCAAAATTTGTGAGAAATATTTTGCGCTAAAATAAGCTGAAAATGTAGCACCCGCTTCTTTCAAAAATTAACAGGTAAAACTTATTATATCTCGGAACGTTTTTATTGGGCCACCCGATATACGATGCTTCTCTGCTTGCCTATAAACGAAGTTAAGATTCTGCCGAGGGGTCACCATCGACGGTCTTCACACGAAAATGAGATACAACAGATAAAATCTGTCATAGATTATGTCAAGTAATTTTTTTGTCTGCATGGGTGTAGATGTTTCGAGCGTGGCCCTCGTCACGGAGGGATGGAAGATCCCATAGTTTACAAGCGAAAGTGAAACGGGGTTTTCCCTGTGGGAGTTTTGTATGTCGGCGTGAGGTTTTGGTTTTTTGCATGTCGACGTGAGGTTTTTGAATGTCGATCGACGTCGAAGTTTGACCTATACTGAAGACAATCGACCATCATTTTCCTCAAAAATCATCCACGTCTCAGCCACTAACATACCTAACCCGCTTGGTCTCTGACTTGCCTTGCCCTATTACGTTACGATGTATTGCACGATATTGGAAGCGTTTTACGCATCATCTGTCGAACAGAACAGCAAGGTGATCCATTTACCAAATCTGATATCAGTAGCAACTGACGAGGCACCAAGTACAGAGGGGTACAATAAAGAGTTTGTTGTCCCTTTTAAAGAACACTCGAGACCAGGCCATTCTTCGGTACACCAGAAAGCATTCTGTCCGCACTCCGCAAACATTTCCACACGAGTTCGTTCTAGTGATGAACAATTCATCCAAGATGGTCAACAAAATCATGACAAAAGGTGTATCACACGGGCGGTTTTATACGTTATTTCCGGATTTCGTCACGCAGTATACTCTCTCTCCCTCTCCCCCTCCCTCCCTCCCTCCCCCTCCCTCCCTCTCTCTCTTAGCCTCATCTTTGCCTCTCTCTAGCGCGTTCTCCCAATTTGTCG
>WURV02183384.1:0-13053 GCA_011762755.2 Epimenia babai | reverse complement strand
GTGCGTTTATACTTGCAGAATTCACACACAACACACACACACGCGCGCGCGCGTTTGTGGGTGGACGGGTGGGTCTGTTATCTAATTCCCCCATGGTTTTGTCTTAACTGGCCGTTCAAGGTCATAAACGGCAAAACCAAAATTGATGCCATAACAATTCGTGTTTCACTCAAAACTATTACCCCGGAAACTGACAATAGACAAGCGGTATTCATGGCAAGAAATGTTTTCAATGATTTCATCTTCCACAGTTAGTCTATGTTGTGTACGCTGTATTATTGTTTTTGATACCTATTAAAGGATTCTATATATCTATTTTCTTCCTCACAAATGAATCGATGAATTAGCATTAATCACCATTGTTTTGCGAAATAAAAATATTGGGAGCTGTAGCAAAGTGCGTCGTACCGTCGTATTGCTTTTAGATTGTGCAGTACTTTCGGATCTTTTCACTGAAACGCCCACGTTGAGGGTACTACCAAAGCGATTAATGTGTCACTCATTGATCGATACCTCGATAATAACGATCGATAATCAATTAACGGTAACTGCGTCGGGGACGAACGGAGCCGTACCTGTGGTTACAGAGCAGGACGACGATCACGATTAAAAGTATCGCCGTGACAACCCCGACCACACACGCGGCGATACCTCCTGGACCGATACCTGGATTAAAATCGATATCGTTAAATAACGCGAAACGACTTAAATTACACGAGACACGTATATGGGTTCTGCAGATTTCACTACGATTCTGTTAGGTAACATTATAACGCAACGTAAACCATATTCGTAGTTTTTATTAAACTATTAATACCAATATTTTCGGAGTCGACTTATACGACAGGCACTCACCTAAATTACATCGTCGTCCATAGTAACCAGGTGGACAACGGCAAGCGAACGTCGAAAAGGGGAATAATAGATCGTCGGATGTTTTCTCCACGCATATACCGCCATTTTGACACGGATGGCTCGTGCAGTCGATCACCACTGCGTAGAGACGATATAAAACATTTGAAAATCAATTTACATCGTGAGTGATGAGGTAGCTCAGTAACAGCGTCTTTCCTTATTCTACATCCCTCACGATTACATTTTAAAATAATGTAAATAGTAACATTACGCTAATATTTTCAGACACCGCACTGGGCCATTTTATTTATACAGTCAATCATTGCTTGTTACTGATATCTGTTTATATTGCCGGCATGATATGGCAGCGTTTTCAAAACGGGTGTTAAATACTGAAATATGCAGGAAAAGTCCACGCTTGTAGCTCAGTTAGTGGAGCACCTATGGTTTTGTGGTTTCGCGAGTTCCCGTCGTACGAAAGGAATAGTTGTTCTGCACACTACAAACTTAATGCGTGAATCCCCTTTCAAATATGCCTGACAATGTTTGAAGCCAAATTGCCAACTATCTTTTGGTGAAAACACGCCTCTGCGAGGTTAATGAGTGTTCTATTCTTCATAATACGTAACCATGGAGGCACATGGAAACCTTTGACCAACGACCGACGATATTCTCGTCACGTGCCCTTTATGATGTTGTTTCGTTGCACGAATCATGACTGACGCGAATCTTATTCTTCAATAATTATTATTTGAGCTGGCATCAAAACGAAACGTTGATCTCGGCCAATAGAAAACCGGGTTTTTCTGAACGGATCATATGACTAGCCGACTCCACCTACCGTTAAAAGTTGTTTTTTTTATATAAAATTAAGTTATGATCTTAGTGGTAGTTTCTTAACTTAAATTTATGTAGGTGGAATTTTAATTGAGATAAATCGAGTGAAAATTTCTGTTACGTGACTCCACGATTGCGCACAACGCTTTCCAATGTCGATTGGAGAGCATGGACGCAACATGGGATACCTTGCATGCAGTTTCGACACATATAGCTTATAGCGCCTTCACACTGTGCGATTTGTTGAACAACATGTTGGCCAACTCGAAGAAGCGTTGTTTGACGTTGCTTTCATTTCCGTCAAACTTGTCCAAAGCAAATTTTCGAAATTACGTAATACTCGACATCTGCCAGGCACTCAAGAGCTTGCGAGCGGTGGTGACTTAGAGAATCTATAATCAAACTTCATCCAATGAAAGTCGAACAAGAATATCCCGACCTCGTCATTGGTTGAAGCTTCCAAAAAACCTCCGCAACAACTTAACAGTATCGAATATGCTCGTTCTTTCGAACCTGCAATTCTCCTTGTTGCGTTAGTTGTGAGGATTTGTTGGCGCCTAATGACTGATCATCCAAGTTGCCTAACAAATCTCATCGGGTGAAGACGCTATTACGATATTGCGCGCGCAATTATTCGATAGTGTACAGGGACCTCAAACTACCGCAATCGCGAACGATTTCCCGGGTGTATGGTATCAAGATTAGTTTAAACGCCAGAATTATGGAGGTTTGGAATCTCCGACGGTGTTAACTCTTACCACTCTTTTGTCAGAGAATTGTATTGTAATAGTAATGTGATATACAGTTGTCAGTGTGGTAAGGGTTAAATATAGACACAGTCGACATGCTTGGCATGGGATTCCCCAGTTTGCGAACGCCGTCGTCCGAACACTGAAGACGTCAGAATCGTAAAGTCTCATTATTTCTACGATTTCAATTGGTTGAATTTGACAAAGAAAGTCACGTTTCTCTCTTGACATAATATTGATATTGAGTAAATTGAATTATTAATAAACGATATAAATAAATTACGGATAAAAAAGAAAACTAAATAAAATTTATTTGAATTGAAATTGAATTTTATGTGAAATCATTTTAAAATGGATTTAACAGATCTGTCATTCCAATGTGTTTTTATAATGATCTATACTAAATTTTGTAACTGTCCAATGCTCGAGACTTCGGCGATGTCGATAAGAGGGCTTCATCTTTACAATACATTCCACATCATCCTACTTATTTTCTGGTGTTTAACCCTTTGGGCAATGACAGTTGCGCTTTACATTATTATATTAATAACATTCTCTGACAACAGCGTGAAAAGGGTTAACGCATTAATAAGCAACCGATTCACCTTTATTTTATGTCGTTTACTTGCATATCAATGTGTGGTTGATGGCATTTGTTACTCAGTATGTCGATGGGTGACCATCGTTCATGGACGGCGAGCCATTAAGCAAAAACAGTATATGCATCTATTGTCGCGGCAAGCACAAAGAGGACTATCAATTGGTGGAAATGTCAATAGGGCGTGCATTCGCCGCTTATCTAAGATTTCGCCAGGTCTCACTGCGGGTTAGAGAAACGGAGGTCAGGGCGCCATAACGAGGGAAGAAATGATTTCACATTTTACCGGTAGTGTAAAGACAATCCCGTCACATCGGTACGTGTCAAACTGACAACAACCAGCACATGACGTCAGCCTCCACAAGTGGAGATAAAAGATACAGTCTGATATTGAAAGCTTAATGTCAGTTGTCGCACACCCGCCCTATGCGCCACGAGAAAAACACAACTATATTACTCACAATTCATATACAGCGTTTTATCTTAGCGTTTAGATCGAGAGTGTTTACTGATACGCTGTTAGCAGATTTTAACCACATTTTTAGCACATTTTTTTATTCAGATAGGCCTATTTCTCGCCATAATGTCAAGTGTGTCGAGTTTGAATCTTCACATACAGGGAATCGAATCCTCACATACAGGGAATCGAATCCTCACATACAGAGAATCGAGTCCTCACATACAAGGAATCTAATCCTCACATACAGGGAATCGAATCCTCACATACAAGGAATCGAATCCTCACATACAGGGAATCGAATCCTCACATACAAGGAATCGAATCCTCACATACAAGGAACTTTGCTCGCGCCCTCTATTATTTAAAATTAGCAGGTTATTTCGCGCTTGAATAGAGAGAGGAAATGTCAGTCGTTGTAAATTTCATACGTAACACAATGAGCCAACATTGTGAGACAGCGAATTTACGTGTATTAGAAAAGTAACAAAAGGACAGAAGGCAAAATCCTTTCGCGAGGTTTGGGTTTGGTGCCTGGTGTGTAATGTACTTTAAGTATGAGGAACGTAAAATGTTCAATATGACGTCGGTATAATCGGTTTAACAAATCGTTCAACGTTGGCGGAATTATGTACACTTGCCATATCGAGATATTACGACGGAGAGAAAATGGAAGAGGAGAGGACATTTGTTTTGATATCAATCGACGAACGATTGCCATGACGTAATGAACAGGACTCCGGTGACTAAACGGTAGTAGCAAAGAAGGGGAAAATTAGAGGCGAGACAGCAATAAAAGCAGTAAGACCGAGCTAACTAGCCAATATGGCCCATCTTTGTGCTGAAATCGAAATTGCAACAGCTAGAAACAACGCCTGGCAGCGCGTCTATATTTCCAAAATATACACGAAATCTAAGTTCCCTCTCGATAGTCACAGGTCAGGTGTAACGACCCAATGACCTTTGCTGTCAAAACATTGGAAGTCACTTTAATAACAAGCGAAGAAGTAGATCGCTGCACCGAATGACCTCTAACGCAATTTGGTACAAATATTGCGAGTATTGCGAACTAATTTCCCTGCGGAAATGTTGCGTCTGTACGAGTATGTTTTGCCGTGGCTGTCGAACGTTACATAATACGAAGTACTGTCTGTAAAGTCTATTGTAAACTGCACTAAGTGAACCGCGATGTCAGCGGCTTCGTTGTTTTCTTTGCGTGCACGTGCACTGGTGAATTATTTGGATACGCAGTCCGTGGTGAATAAGTGGAAACAGGGACGCCGGTGTGTTTACGCGTGTGTTTATCGACCAAATACCGGTCAAGATAATTGCGAGGCCGCGCCGGCTGAACAAGCAGAGCGATGCATCTAAATCCAGCTGTACCCACAGACCTAGTGAGTGATGGGAACTCAATCATACGTTAGCGCAGATGAGGCAAATACGAGAGGTGATCGTAATTCACGCGGCCACTTGAGGCGTTGATATATTCAAGAAACGTCACTGACCGACGCTCGATGATATCACTGACGTAAAAAGCTTGTTATAAAAACGTCAATCGCTAGGAAGGCGGAATAAACGAACGCAACTAATCCCACAGTATTTTCTGACGCTAATTTATTCATCTTTTCCCGTGGTATTATCATTTAATCCTCCAAATCTGGACTGCGGAAACTCGTCCGTTACTGTCTTGTCAAGTAGCGCTTTTTATATGGATATGCCCATCAGTTGGTAAAACACCAGACCGGTGATGTGGGGGTTGTTGGTGGGCCAGGAGCTAGGTTTTCTGTGCGCGTATCTCCCTCAACATCGGTAATGTGGAATAAAGTTTTTGGGTCAACCGTCATTCGCTTGCTATAGCCCTTTTTAACAAAAATTAATTGTTTTGATATTTTGGTTATTTTCTATTGAAAATACTAAAACAAAGTAGGTGTAACTATATTATAATTTGCGAAATGTGGAAAGGTCAAGTGTAGATGGGTATGCAAAACAAACCATTGCTATGGAATGTTCAAACTATGCATAAACACGAGTGAAGAGCAGAGTCTTGAGTTTCGAATCGAAGATATTGAGAATGGGAGATGATTTGATGTTAGGAGGGAGAGAGTTAAATAGTCGAGCAGAGTGATAGGTGATGGGGCGGTCATCAAGATGGACACGTTTAGATTTGGGGACAACAAGAGTGAGTGTAGTTGATTGTATCGTGTTTTTGGCAGGTGTGTGGGCGATTATAAGATCGCTAAGGTATTTGGGGGTGGGGTGGAGGTAAGGGATCTGGAGGGGAGAACGAGTGTCTTATACTGTATGCGCTATACTACAGGAAGCGAATGGAGGGAGATGAGGGCAGGAGTGATATGTTGAGAACGATAAGTATGAGTGAGGATACGAGCTGCACTGTTTTGGAGCTTCTGGAGTCGTACATGTCTGATGTCGCAAAAAGTTAGTCAATAAAGAATTGCAGATGTCGATCCGGGATGAAATAAAAGCATGAACTATGGTGTGGCGGAGTGTTGGAGTTGTGATATTTCGATATAACGAAAATATTTTTAGACTATAGTAGCCAGATCTGATAACATTGCTGAGGTGGGGGCAATTTAAAGTGAATGTGACACCAAAGTTACGTGCAGTAGTAGTTGGAGTAATGATTGTGTCATTGAAGGAGATGGAGATTTGTGGTGATGGTGATGGTGTGCGCCGAAAAGGTAAATTTATGAATGGAAGCTCTGTCTTATCGGCGTTAAGCTTCAATTTAGTGTCAACATCCACCTGGAGATGTCCTGGAGGCAGGGTGATATTTGCGTGAGCTTTTTTGAGAGGCCTGTAGAGTTGTCTGGGTTCCTTGCTTCAGGGGTTACCAAAGTTGGGTCATCAGCATGGAAGTTGTACTTGATACCATGTTGCTCGATAATGTCACCGAAGGGAGTGGTGTAGGTTGAGAAGAGGAGAAGACCAAGACGACTGCCTTCAGGAACACCATAGGGTAATGAATGAGGTTTAGAATTGTGGTTCAGGGCTTGAACAATTAAGGAATGGTTTTGTAGGTAAGAAGTAATCCATGAGAGAGCAGTGTCTGATGCCAAAGCGTGTTTTAAGACAGAGTGTCAAGTTTTATGATTAATCGTGTCGAAAGCTGCACTTAGGTCGAGCATAACTAGTATTACAGCTTGGTCAGAATCGAGGGATCGGCGGATGTTGTAAGAAATGTATAGAAGGGAGCTTTCTACGTTATCTTTTTTTTCTGTAATCAGACTGAAATTCCGATAAAAGAGAGTTGGCATAGAGATGCTGATATGGTCGAGGCAGGCGGCTCTTTCAATAATTTTGGAGAACAGGTCTAAGACAGGCTGATAGCTGCTGAGGATGTTGAGATTGAGGTCAAGATTTTCAAAAAGGGGTTGCTTAGAGCAGTTTTCATAGATTTGGGAAAACATGTAGAAAACAAGAGACAAAAAGAGGAATAAGTGTATCAATTGACTCGAATTGATCCGCAGGTTTGCTGAACTTTTTAGTGTCAGGGTTGTTAGTTTGATCGAGATAGATGCTGATGTCACCAACGACAAAAAAACGTTGCGTGAACAGTACGAATAGAGAAAAGAATTTCAAGATCCTTGATGAAGTCCTCGAAGGGAGGTCGGTACATGTTGATTATTTTGATGTGAGAATTTTATGTCAAACTGATTTCTGAAAATTCAAAAGAAGTGATATAGGTTTTTTCGGGATAATTAACAATTGATTTACTTTTCGAGTTGGTGCGGTAGACAATGGCGGTGCCACCTTCATCGGTATCTGTAATACGAGAATTGTTAATGATTGTGAAGTCATGAGGTACTAAGTCAGTGATCGTTGTTCCATTTTGGCCGTCGGAGCGTAGCCATGTCCCGGATATGCAGAGTAAGTCCATTTTTTTCTCACGCATGAGTTCGAGAGCTTTATTGTTGACAGAGCGGGCGTTCCAGGAAGCGATGGGAAGGCCTGGTTTTTCGGAGGTGATGCTGAAGTATTGGAGTGGTGAGATTGTTTTTGTCGCGGTGATATTTAATGTTCGTTATACGTCGACGTTGAGGCTTGGTGATGGTTGTCGGGATTGATCTCGGTTGGGAGAGTTCAATGAGGATTGTTGCTTGATGTCCGAGATGGGGATCGCAACCGAGCAAGTAGGTAGAGCTGTGGCTGATTTCACAAATGATTAGGGATGGGCTGGTTTTCTGGAAGTATAGAACACCACTCTGGCATTATCATGTGTTACAAAAGCATGAAAAGAAATTTTGACAAATAATAGAAAAGTAGTTTTTTATGAGCGAGATTGATGAGCATAGAGCGTGTTATCTATAGTCACAGGTGTAGAGAACGGTTTCGAATACGTGTGAGTAACCGGTATTCCACAAAGTCGATAGAATCAAAGACTAGTAATTAAAATATTTCAACAAGAAACAAAACACTACCTACCAGTCTGGTGTATGACGTCTGCCACAATGTGTATTTGTGGGCCCAATGAGAGTGGCGATGAATGACCAGGGTCAGACGTGTATTGAAACTTCCACTCGGGTTAACAAAGAAAATTTAATGTCGATACAACAATTAGCTGACAAGAAACCTACACAAAATCTGAACAAAGGATTCTAGCGCAATAGTACCTCATTACAAGGGAGAAGTGAGGCTACAAGAGTACCAATAAATCACTTAAATTTAAACTTTAAACACCTATAACTTACAAAATAACCCTTTACAAAAATAATGTCTCCATTATCATAAACAGCAAATTGGGCTCTAAATAACGTTATAGAATGTGATGTTAATGAGGTAGCCAATGTGGTTCTCGGAATAGCTGGAAAGAAATGCACAGGAAAAACCACTACCTCTGATCGGGCTGGAACCCACGACCCCAGATAACCGGTCTGGTGCTCTACCAACTGAGCTACAGGGGCAAGCCTTTTCCTGCGCATTTAGATATTTGACACCGTTCTCAAGAACCACTGCGATATACACAGATATCTGCACGAGAATTATGGACTGTAAATTGATTGGCTAATTTTGGGGTGTTTTCAATATTAACGTGATGTTAATGGGGTAGCCAATGTGGTTCTCTGAATAGCTGGAAAGAAATGCACAGAAAAATCCCCTCAGAGGTATAGGTTTTTTCTGTGCATGTCTTTCCAGGTATAGAATGTATAAGCCTGCAAAAGAACTATAGCTTAGGTAGAATATCCCAAAACTGAAGCTAACCTAAACACGTCTGACTCTTAAGACACTTAAATTGCTGAATGGATTACGTGGCTATATGAATTTATAATATTTATCAAATACCCCTCTTATAATCTACTGTAAGATGTTTTTCTAACAGAATTAAGTTAATCCTTGTATGCGAGGTGTGAATTTAATGTATTCATGTAGGTAGTAATCTGTGGGAGACGCGCTTAACAAAGGAACGACTCGCAACTTTTAAAGCCTTTTTAGAGGATAATTAAGCATTTTTACTTTGGTTGCTATAATTGAAGTTGACGTCACGTGACGAAAACTATTTGCTAAAATGCAAAATAGTTTTCTGACACGTGGATAGATGTAAACAAAAACAGTAGAGGGGCATGGGGCTGAGTGGACGTAGGTATCTTGAGGTGTGGAAAAGCAAGAAAATCAGATAAAATAATTGCTAGTTCTTAAAAAGACTGATAAATCAAAATAGACGAGTAAAACCCCAAGAAGTGGAATGTCAATGCTGATGCTTTCGTCGGAGTTGTTTGCCCTTGATAATCTAGGTTTTTTTCCATTGCCGAGAAATGTGCGGAGGCGTTTAGATACGGTATTTGCGTTGTATTCCGACACAAAGAGATCACCCGAGTGCTAATGCACTTATTTAACAAGGGAGATAATCGCACATCTGTTCATATTGACGCGACTTTATCTCGTGTCTCTTGATCGTTTAGGTAAGCGCTTTATCAACCCTTGAACGAGTCGTAAGCCGGAAATTGCAGATAAACAAGACGATATCGCTAGGACATACGAATATTCGAGAACAGAGCAAAAATGGAATAAATCATGAGACTATGTAAGAATCTAAGCTAAAATTCCGGATGATGATTTTAAACAGGAAATGATTCTTGCAAAGATTTGTTAGGGTGAATACTCCAATTTTTAAGCTAATAAAAGGTAACGTAGTAATAAGGGCAAGAAAGAGAGTGGGAAACGTGAAAAAAAAAACGAATGGGAAAGATTATCAAGTTATCAGGTCTGTAGAACTGGAAGCATTATTGGAATATTTTAGTTGGTGTTGCTCCGGTATACGAACCAGAAGTTGATGTGTGAGAATCCCGTGAAACAGTAATTGTCGCTTGCCGTTTCAGCCTTAGGCACTTTATCTAAATAATTATTGCTCTAGTCGAGTTAGCCAAAAGTAGTTTGGAGAAGCAATTAGTCGAGTGGTAGGAACACCGGACATGTAACCGAAAGGTCGCGGGTTCGAAACTTCCCACTCATTGAGTTTTCTGGGGTGATCCTCAGCAAGTCATTCGTCCCCGATTGCTGGAGTAGACCCGTCTCTAAAAAGGGCAGATGCTCGATATTTTCTTTGGCGGGGTGATATGTGAGTGTCGAAGGTATTGTATATGCGCTGAGTAGCTGCCAAAAAATTTCATTGTAAACCGCATCTGAGATCCTTTCTTGGCCGATACTTGCGGTATATAAGATGTTGTACGTTTTTTACTTTCAGTACCGGTGAATATTTAGAAATACAACAGCGAAATTGCGATGACGTGGTTGGCGCCTATAACAGATGCTCTGCCTTCTGTAATGCTCACGGGGGTAGCCATTTTTGTTCTCTGAACAACTGGAGAGAGGTGCACAGAAAACACACATACCTCTAATGGGACGCGTATTCCCTATTGAGACGTTATACTCTATACACCGCCGTTAGTCAACAAGGCAGACGCCCTTCGAGTGCGATATATTGAATTTAGTTGAATCTCAGGTAAAAAGTATTTACAGCGATATATAATAGATAAATTCTTTGCAACTTTACTCTCAATATATTTTATGTGATGGATCCAAGACAAGTTTTCATCAATAATAACACCTAAATATTTTGTTTTGTCAACTCTCTCTATTTTAACATCATTAATTGGTAATTCAATATTCTCTTTATATCTCTTTTACGGCCAAAAACAATGAAGTTTGTTTTGCTCACATTTAGAAATAACCTGTTGGGTTGAAACCACTTATTTAATTTACATATCTCTGCACTGACGGTTTGACTTATCAAAATTGTTACGAGAGTATAATAAATTTGTATCATCAGCAAACAACAAACAACTTAATTTGTCAGATACGTTACAAATATCATTTACATAGAGCACGGATGCCCAACTAAATTTTTCCAAGGGCCGCATTAGGGACTCCTGAACCGTTTGAGGGCCTCAACAAAATTTTGAGCAACAAACAATCATTTTAGTTAATGATTTATATGTCTATTACATATTATATGGTATTTACAACATATTAACACGATACAAAGGTAACTTACGATTAAGGAGAAAAAAATAGCGAAATAGGAAAACATAACAGTACAATTAAGTGTAGTTTAATTAATGCGAAAAGTGTAGTGCACGCTACATCCATACACTCTTTAATAATGTTTGCGCCGGAAAATGGTTGGCTATGTTTAGCGAGAACGTACAATATGCGGTAAGATGTTTCCGTTGCTCGACTTAAAAGAAGATGTAGCGCTAGACATGAACGATACCTCAGTCGGTTCGTTCTCCTTGACAAATGAATTTATTTTAATGCGGCATTTGTCGGAATCTAATAGGTAACTACAAGTAAACGACTTGTGTTTGCTCTCATGTCGACTCTTCAAATTACATTCTTTGAATAGCGCGAGAGCTTGGGGAGAAATAAGCCACTGGTTTGCCAATTTTAACATTATATTTGAACGCATATTTCCCGATCAACTTGTCGTTAAATACGCGATTTTCGACGGTTTATTTTACATTTCTTGTTTGGAGGCATCGCGAAAAACACTAATGTCATTTTAGTTTTTTGCCCGATTATACCTGTTTTCTGTAACAATGACGTACGATCACGTAATTACTTAAACTGAAAGCGGGAAGTGACTGTAGATAAAAATGGCTGCCGCAGTGGCCAGGCGTGTTATTTTAATTATGAATAGCAGTTGTGAGCGGCCATTGACCGATCAACTAGTGTATTGAATGCCAATGGTGTAATCAAAACGCGCTGCTAATCTTATGTCAATAGACTGTTTACGGTCCACGGGCGACTCGTCCACACTGTGTAATTGGTGAAAAGCCGACTATATATAACGAAGTACATGATCAAACTTCAAAGAGCCCGCGGCTGGCAGCAGGTTGTGCAACCCTGACATAAAGGATAAAAGCGATGGACCAAGAATAGAACCTTGGACTACACCACATGAAATGCCCTTTGGTTCAAACTTGATATTGTTGAATGAGACAAATTGATGGCGGTTACTGAGGTAGTCTTTTATCCAAGAGAGTGCATACCCCTTATGCCATAGTCTTCAAGTTTTTTTTGCCAGGGTATTGTGGTTTATAGTGTCTCTTCGAGATCAATAAAACCGCCGCTGTTGTTTTTCCAGCTTCATTAGCATCTTAAATTTTATCAATTAGTTCCATAACAGCAAGAGATGTAGAGTGAGATTTGCGAAAACCGTATTTAACTTGGAGTAAAATATTGTTTTCAGTCAGAAATGACACAAGTCGACTTTTAAAAAGTTTTTCTATGATGCTGGACTATAATTCGTAAATTCACTCGGGTCGCCTGCTTTGAACAATGGAATAATTTTTGAAATTTCAAGTTTGTCCGGGTAGAGTACCAGTTTTGGAAGGATAAATTGTATAGAAAACTGAAAGTAATAGTAACAACATCCTTGAGATCCTTTACAAGAGACATATAAATATAATTACAATCAAGGTAGTTTTGTTTGGACAAGAATTGATAACATTATACACTTTGTTTATTGTTACTGGCTCCAAAAACATTGTAGTCACATTTGATTTACCGAGGTAATTTTCACTTTTTCATCTGTTAGTTGAATTTTTGAAACTAGTTGGTGTCCTATGTTAGAAATAAAAGGATTAAATCTATTAGCAATCGTCTCTTTGTCGTTCGTCAATATGTTGTTACACAGAAACTCTTTCGGTAAATTCATTGCGTTTTTCTTCTTTATCAATGAATTCAGTAATCGCCAAGTTTCTTTCATGTTATTTTTATACTTAAATATTTGGTACAATAATATTCTTTTTAAGCTTTGCCAAAAATGGAAGTCAACTTGTTTTTTTTATTTTTTATATCGAGATTCATATGTATTAGAGCCATCAGATAGAAAAGATGTGTACAATAACTGTTTTTTACGACATGCGTTTTTGATGCCTTAAGTTATCCAAGGTTTATGGTCATTACAATGCTTGATTTGATTTTTTAAATGGACACACATTCTCAAGAATACCATTAAACACATTGCGAAACATATCATACGCATGATTTGGATTGGTACACGAGTACAAGTCATCCCATGACTGTGACGCCAGTGA
>WURV02183373.1:0-13053 GCA_011762755.2 Epimenia babai | reverse complement strand
CCAAATTATGGATGATCAAATGTTTATGAAGCAGGTGGAGGCATAATAGAGTCCAAATTATGGATGATCAAATGTTTATGAAGCAGGTGGAGGCATAATAGAGTCCAAATTATGGATGATCAAATGTTTTTTTTCTTTGGCAATGTTTTAAATCCTGATTGCTCGGATCACCGTAAGAAAAATCAGTGAAATTTACTCATGATTATTCATGATTACATGGGTAATTGGGCAAAAGGAAAGTAAAATTGCAATTGGGTTTTCGGACCCTTTTACAGAGTTGCCCTTCCTTGATGATATAGGTTAACTGTCAATGATAATAGAAAAAGATTGACACAATAATGCTAATGTAATAATTTCAAATTTTCAATTGTTTAGAACATGAACTGGTTATAAGTTTGTAATGCCCTTAACTTGCGCACATTTATTGTTAACTCTTTGTCTTTTAAGATCTCGTATAACACGTTGAAGATTCATTTATTATGAGTGAACTAAATTCTGCCATGATCTCGGTCACCTGGTAAGTGGGGTTAAATAAGTGGCTAACAATGACAAACACAAATAAGACACACCCCCAGTGGCTAGCAAGTCGTCCACTATGATGACCTTTTGACCCGGTTTGATCACATCGGCTTGCATTTCCAATGCGTCCTAAAAACCATTCATAAAAAGTGTTTGACAGCCAGGCTAGTAAGTACATTTTTTGGTCGAATAAATTTCATTTTAAAAAAATTGATAAAAACAATTAAAGTTCCCAAAATGATTGCGAGGTGACAGTACAGAGGTGAACTTTTGAGGAGTCACATTGCTAGAGTCATGTGATTTTTGATGATTTTGCCGCAGTAAGACGAAGAGATGCTTTAATGAGGTTAATGTATTCATACATATGGATGCATAGTAGTAATGTACAGCTGCATGACAGTTTAGTTCAGCAAGTACATCACACGTTTCACAACAAAAAATTTACAAAACCGCGATATTGTAAGCTATACATTGTACCACCACCACCGAAACTTCACTTTAGTTTTATAATTTAATGGAAAGTGTTGTCTTCCGGCACTATGATGTGGCAACACCTTTATGGTTCATTCTTCAGCAGGTGAATGACATAAAGGTGTTACCCTTCTTTAGATGGTTCATTCTTCAGCAGGTGAATGACATAAAGGTGATACCACTTCTTTAGATGGTTCATTCTTCAGCAGGAGAATGACATAAAGGTGTTACCCTTCTTTAGATGGTTCATTCTTCAGCAGGTGAATGACATAAAGGTGTTACCACTTCTTTTGACGGCTCTTTCTTCAGCAGGTGAATGACATAAAGGTGTTACCACTTCTTTTGGTGTTAATATATTTTTACCTAGTCACACGACTAGCATAGTGATAGAGTACAATATGTTGTTCTATCCGAAAATCTTTTAAGAAAAGACTCACGAATGTTTAATACAAAAACATCATCATTATTGTACAGTGTAATGTGAAATTAATTTACATAAATTTTCCTGTTTGTATTGTGAAAGATATTCTATTTAACTTTCAGATGTGAAATTATATACCGATTGCATTATAGCCTGTACTGAAATTTTAAGAGATTCAAACCATACCTCACGATATTCCAGTGCATAGTTTACCCGTAATGTGTCACCGGGTAATTTCCCAGCTTTCCGGATTGGTATAAATCCAACTCCGAGTTGCAACGATAAAGCCGGCCCAATCAGAAACCCTCGTGCTTCTAAGCCAATGATGTAGTCTACGTGTTCGTGACATTTTTTTATATAGTCACTCATCAAAAACAACACATCTGAGAAGACTTGGGAATCTTGGAATAGTGGGAAAATGTCTCTGCAGTAACAAGTTAACGACCAACAACATGCAAAACTTGTGCAGATTAAGTACTGGTGGTGTTTTTTAAAAAAATCAATGTATTTATAAGTAAAAATATAATGAAATTCAAGCCAGGCTACTAAAATAAGGATATAATTATATTCATTGTAATAACATCGACGATGCACTGATTGTATGATACCTACAGTTTTATATAGATGTTAATTTAATTATCAAGATACCTGAGATTAAGTATGGAATTAAAGTCGTTACCTTCAGAAATTAAATGCTCAACACAAACCAGATAACACACTGGAATCAATAAATATCAATTAATGCAGTTAGTTGAGTTACATGAGTGCCTTGTACGATGGAATCCTAACAGTATTACCAACCTAAACAGAACCCCCCATTTCGGAAAGTTTTCGTAGCACTTTATCGCCTTCTTTATGGTCATTTTTTTATCTTTACATTCAATGTCATCCATCATTATGTGAATGGTTCAATAACGCTTATTTATAACAGTAACACCCTATGTTAAAAGTTGATAACACGCTGTCGCAGAAAAGTGTTAAAAACTCGACACAGTCTGAATACGCACTGACTTACTCCGGGACAGGTATTTTACTAGATTTGTATTTTTATTCTCTTTAATATTTTGCGTGAAGCTACGAAGTGAATTTGACGAGGTATAAATATTAAACTGAAAGTAATTTAGAAAACGAAAGTAATCTCTATAAACTGTGTTTTCCAAGATGAATCACGAAAAAAAATGATCCAGTCAAGATGGCCTAGGTAGGGAAAACACTACAGTGAAAAACATTAGGCAGACTGCTGATCTTCGTACATACACTCCACTGGTCCTAAACACCCACGGGCTGCCGACATATGTTGCCAACTCCAGCCAAACACCTATAGTTGATGATTTTTTTACATTTATGAATTGATGATGGCCGACACATTGGGCCTCCATTGAGGGCGCCAAAGATCTGACAAGACAAATTGCTGTCAGCCCTCACAAGATGGATAAACCAATTATTGAAGTAAGATCTGCTATGTAACTTTTCACATTTTCACTTTTTATTTCTACAGTTCTCATATTAAAGTAATCTTATAATCAAGTAAACAAAACGTAGGTAAAATGTTTTTATTTAAGTTTGTTACTCAAACTCAGTAATTATTCCATCTTGGGATGCCTGACACGAGTTGCATCAATTTGATCGTTACATCTTGAGATGCCTGACACGAGGTGCCCCAATTTGATTGTTCCATCTTGAGATGCCTGACACGAGGTGCATCAATTTGATCATTCCATCTTGAGATGCCTGACACGAGGTGCCCCAATTTGATCATTCCATCTTGAGATGCCTGACACGAGGTGCCCCAATTTGATCGTTCCGTCTATGCCTGACACTGAATGCATTTATTCACAATCATTGACCACTATCAAGATCAGGTAACTCCGTCGTGTCGGGCGTGTTATGACACAGATCGTCTGTGGAAGGAGTGTTTGATGCAATCACCTTGACCTTGACTGGAGTAAGTGCCGCACTCAGAAGATCCGACTGGAATAATTACATCAATCCACTGTAATTACAGTATTTTAATCAGGATCTTTATTCTTGGTTGGGGTTTCTAAAAGATGGTGCTACCGGAAGCGAAATACTGTACATGTATGCGACAATAGTCTGAGACCGGTGGGTTCATCTTATTGTCTGCTCCTAGAAATAGTTAACCTGTGGTTAACATGACAAATTTATCAGCCTCAGATATGGAGAGGGTGAGAAATGCCGCAGTGAGAATCAGTTTGAGCAGACATAGACAGTTGACATGCGTCCATACACGTGATTGGTTCCAGACGTTCACACACAGCCTACATACGACGCACTCTCTACAAAAACTGTCAAAGTTGATGATTAACGATGAAATGGCAAGAGGTAGGCGACCATCTGAAAACATGAACATCTGAAGAAAATCTGAAAAACAGCCACATCAGAGGAGGAAATCCATTAAATAATGACATTGGGTGGTCCTTACCACCCAGACACTCGTGAGAAAACCCGATTGAAGATGCTGCTTTTAGCCAATCAAAAAATGCCACCATTAGTATACTTGCTGGATGGGAGGTCAGCCAAGGTCATCTCAATAGAATACTATAAAGCTAACTACTACCTATTCTAATCTTGGCAAAATATAACAGCTACCAACAATAAAATAACGTTTTCGTGTGCTGAAATTCATTAATAGAGAGTGATACACTGGCATCTGACATGATGGGCTACTGGCCTGAAACTTGATAAATATATTTAACATTTAAAATAAATCACCGTAAGAAATACAAGCAAAGAATAGCCACTTATTCACGAAATGTGTCTGAATGCAGTGTTAGCTTCCTGTTGGTGGTGGTTAGTGTTGGTTGGTGTTTCATGACGTGTCTCTCATGATCTTTCACCCCATTCCATAATCCACCCACAAAAGTTCGCAACTAAAGTATCCACTTTTTACAATGGTTTACAAATCGCCAATACCAGAAACCCCGTAGCTGTTACCTCCCCTCCAATGCACCACCATTCACAATAATTTTGTCCAATCGCCATTCAATAAACAACTTCCTGCTTACAATGTAGAGTATTCGCAATGCCCCTTTTCACACCTGTCTCCTGCCCTCTACTTCCGGACAAGTCTCTCTTTATTTACAGCTGATGACATTGTAGCCCTGTGTTTCAACAAATTCCAATGATTTATCTGCCCTTTTCATCATCAACACTCATTCTCTGTTACCATGGTAGCTCCATGAGATCCGTCGTATGATAATATCTCCAAAAGCCCCCAACTTCACTCGCCGTTCACTGACCAAGCATCTCCGATGAACACCAACATTGATCTTTGACCTAATTAAGTTCACCTTGGTCTAAATGCAATGTTTTGAGTCACATGACAAGTCACATGGTATTGGCTGAATTTCTCACCGTTTCAGTAGACACATCCATGAGTTTTTCAGCCAGGGCATTTTTCAATCTTGTCATCACGAGAAGTAACTGAAAAAAATCATTTTTTGGATTAAAAAAATCAAACTGGTCATTAAATAATGTCCAAATGTTTCCGAGAGCAATAAATGAATAAATAAACCCAAATAAACCTAGGGTAATATTCATGATTACCTCATTTCCGGGGGCTAACTCGCCAAGTGTCCTTGTGAGATTATTGAGAGATTGATAGATTATCAAGAGTGCATTGGGAGACTCGTGAGAAATTAAGAGATCATCGAGACATCAATGAGGGAGTAGTGAGACATTATTGAGCGTTTAGTGAGATATTATTGAGACTTTAGTGAGACATTAAAAAGGCATTAGTGACACATTAACAAGATATTAGTGACACATTAACAAGATATTAGTGACACATTAGTGACATATTAACAAGATATTAGTGACACATTAGTGACATATTAACATGATATTAGTGACACATTAGTAAGACATTAGTCACACATTAGTGACACAATAACAAGATATTATCTACACATTAGTGACACATTAACAAGATATTAGTGACACATTAGTAAGACATTAGTGACACATTAGTGACAGATTAACAAGATATTATCTACACATTAGTGACACATTAACAAGATATGAGTGACACATTAGTAAGACATTAGTGACACATTAGTGACAGATTAACAAGATATTAGTGACACATTAGTGATACAATAACAAGATATTATTCACGTGTTGGTGACACATTAATGACACATCAGTGAGACGTTACAGGGACATTTTTGAAGAATTAGCGACGAGACATTATGGAGATATTGCGCGTGACACGTGACACTGGTGACACTGATGACACTGCCTCACCCGACTGCTGTTCACGTCGTTGAGGCTGTCATTGTGGTCACCGAATCGTTGGTTCAACTCCTCCCTCAGCCGCACCAAGCTTCTCTGTGAGTTCACCATGTTTTGAATGTTTTTTGAGACGTGTATTATTAACATTTGGTACATATACGTAACATGCGTGGATGGTATGATCGAACCGTGGGTAAGTTGGTGCCATGAGCGAGGGCAAGGCAGGTAGCCTAGTGGGCAGATGGTTGGACTCGAATTCGAGAAGACCGTGGTTCGATCCCCAGTGTTGCTTGGATACAACCGGTGGAGTTATTCATATTATAAACCTCTTAAACCCTGTCTGCGTATGCTGGTCTGGGCAGCTCTTAGGGGGTGCGATTACGTAAGGGCTCCCTCGCTCTGACGTCCTTGTCAGACGTGGCTCTGACGTGGATTCTGATGGCTTTGACGGTGCTTACCTCTCCAACATCTCACCATCTAACGATACACAGTCTGTACATAGTCACATATATTAGGAGAGCTCTGTGTAGGCTACGTATAAGGGCTCTCTGTTGCCATTCAGAACCAGAGACGTGAATGGACGAAGTCATTAATCCCGGAGAAGCAATCGAGTGATTTCCTCATCCTGATAAATCACTAAATCACGCTAATTCAGTATCCAGGATATAACCATACCATACACGCTGCCAATCATGTACACAGCTACATACCTATATGTATAGCTATGTGGACTGGGTGAGCTACAAGAGCTGGGTGAGCTACCTGGACTGGGTGAGCTACAAGAGCTGGGTGAGCTACCTGGACTGGGTGAGCTACCTGGGTTTGGTGAGCTACCTGGGCTTTGTGAGCTACCTGGGCTTGGTGAGCTAGATGAGCTGGGTCAGCTACATGAGCTGGGTGAGCTACATTGGCTGAGTGAGCTACAGTTTGGTAGGGGTCAGACACGACTCATGCAAGACAATGTGATCATAACATAATACTGCCACGTAATGCATGAATACATTCGTACGACATATTTTCCAAGTCCACCATATCACGAACCGTGTTTTCTGGGCATGCAGGGTCACTTCCCAATGCCAGACACACGAGCTTACACAAACTGGTAGCCACATACGGATCACAGGCGGGGGTGAGGTAAGCCACCGCGGGCAGTAGCCAGTCTACCTGCGACCGTACACACTTAATGATGAATGTTTAACACAAACTGATGGCGTCAGTCACACGTAAAATATTGGCCTGTTACATCCAAAAGATATTTTATAATCAGCCATTCCGCCACAAATCCTTCTCAATATTCAAGCGCAAAATCTTGCTCATTTCCTATTGTAGAAAAGGTGGTTTATTAAATGATCGATGGAGGATACGATTAAAGAGTGAGGTGAGAAGAGAAGATGTTTTTAGAAAAGAACATTTGATATTTCAGTGCTCACGATCAATGACGCCGAAATGAGGTAACTCGAATGAGTGGTTGATTTCGATAAGAATTCCGAGGTTATGTACGATATAAAAGTTGACACATTCACCCGGGGGTTCTCATTAGAACAGGGGCGGGGTGTGAGGCGTAGAATGGTGGAGATGGCCGCGTACGCGACCCAGCGCTGGTGGTGGTGTGACGGGGGTAGGAGCGAGGCGAGGTGGTGCAGGGAGTGGTGGTGCGAACTGATGTTGGTGACCATGTCGCACAGACGCCGCGCCTGGGTGCGAACGGATGTATGCTAATAGGTGAATTAGCAATCGGTTAAATTACGCGGCAAAATTCACCTTAATAATGAAGAAATGTATTTATAACCCTTCACCATATTGATAATTAAATGATTATGCGATATATGTGATATGAATATAAGTGATGAATACAAGTGATGAATATGAGTGATAAATACGAGTGATAAATATGAGAGATAAATATGAGTGATGAATATGAGTGATAAATATGAGAGATAAATATGAGTGATGAATATGGGTGATGAATATGAGTGATGAATATGAGTGATGAATATGAGTGATGAATATGAGAGATGAATATGAGTGATAAATATGAGAGATAAATATGAGTGATAAATATGAGTGATGAATATGAGTGATGAATATGAGTGATGAATATGAGTGATAAATATGAGAGATAAATATGAGTGATGAATATGAGTGATGAATACGAGTGATGAATACGAGTGATGAATACGAGTGATAAATACGAGTGATGAATACGAGTGATGAATACGAGTGATGAATATGAGTGATGAATATGAGTGATGAATATTATCAGTGACAAATATGAGTGATAAATATGAGTGATGAATATCAGTGATAAATACGTATGATAAATGTGACTGACGAATAAAATGACCAAAAAAATCGTTCCAATTCAACCATGATTTCCCTGCTCAACAGAATATTTAAATAAAAATTAGACGTCTAAATGAAATCCTGGTGCAAGGTGTTGATTAACCTGTGTGAGGTACTCGTTAACCTGAATGAGGTGTTAATCAGTGTCAAGTGATTAGTAACAGGTGTGACGCTACCTGTGACCAGTAGTCATCGCGGCTGAAGGATGCGAATATTGCAGCGATGACAGCGCGACAACCAGCTCGCAGAGTTGGTCTGTAATTGAAACATACAGCCAGCCGGCAGAGTTGGTCTGTAATTAACACATACAACCAGCCCGCAGAGCTGGTCTGTAATTAACACATACAACCAGCCCAGAGTTGGTCTGTAATTAACACATACAACCAGCCCACAGAGTTGGTCTGTAATCAACACATACAACCAGCCCGCAGCTAAAAAAACCCGAACAAAAAATTTAGCGTTGACCAGCGTTATTGGGAGAATGACTCTCGGGTCTAGGTATAAACGTGAAAAAGTTTACTCTCAATGGCTGCGACATGACTGTGGGTCATCAAAGGACAAAACACTGTCCGGTAAATGCGGGTAGTCACGGTGCATCTGTAACCAGAGTCGGTAGAGCACCAGGCCAGTTATATCGAGGTTGTGGGTTCGAGTCCCACCCGAGGCAAGGTTATATCTGGGGGTTTCTCTCATGAGGCCACCCCGGGATGTGAGTGAAGATTGTAGTTCACATGTCAGTGAATGATTGACTCAAGAAACGTGTGTGCCTCGTGAAAGCTGGTACGACCGTAATGTACATATATCTATGGATCTCACGCACACACCGCGGGTGGGTCACCACAGATCCATTAAGAATTCCTTCGAAGGTCATTAGTCACGCACGAAAATAACATTCTGGCCTAAAACATCACACAACGTTCGATATTTTTCGCAATCTTTCCCGGAGATATGGATAAGGAGGTGTAAAATAACTAAATAGAAAAAAACGTACTCATTAGAAACTCGATCTAAGGACACCAGGTAGATGATCTTCAGCAGGAATATTTTGTCGTCTCGTGTGTAGCTGGCTCTGTACAAGTCATGTGTCCCGTGAAGCGATTTATAACGAAGGAAATCATGTAATCAACCAGCAGCTTTCATTGGGTGAAATTGATGATAATAATAATAATTCATGACAATAATAAAATTACTTACAAAAACCTCTAATTTGTTGACCATTGTAACTTGATCAACATGCAATTATTATTATTTAATTACTTAACGATGTAAAAGTACAGTAGAACATTTATATTAAATTATTTAAGGATGCAAAAGCAAAGTACAACATTTACATGAAATTACTTAACAATGTAAAAGTAAAGTACAACATTTATATTAAATTATTTAAGGATGTGAAAGCAAAGTACAACATTTATATTAAATTATTTAACGATGTAAAAGTAAAGTACAACATTTATATTAAATTATTTAACGATGTAAAAGTAAAGTACAATATTTATATTAAATTATTTAACGATGTAAAAGTAAAGTACAACATTTATATTAAATTATTTAAGGATGTAAAAGCAAAGTACAACATTTATATTAAATCATTTAACGACGTAAAAGTAAAGTTTAACATTTATATTAAATTATTTAACGATGTAAAGGTAAAGTACAACATTAATATTAAATTATTTAACGATGTAAAAGTAAAGTACAATATTTATCAACACCGAGGCTCTCAGATGTGATTTACAAATCTACAAAGGTAGTTTATGGCAGTCATTCAGTGCAGATACAATACCTTCTACTCTTGTATATCACCTGTCAAAGATGATATCAAACGTATATTTGAGATACGGGTTTACTCCAGCAATCGGGGCTAAAAGACTTGTCTAGGATCATCGCAGAAAACCCATCAGTCGGTTGGTTTTGAACGTGCGACCCTTCGGTTACGAGTCCAGTGCTCCCACAACTCGACTAACTACTTCCCCTGTTTACAGCCAAACATTATAAACCAGAATTCTAAAACGATGCGATGATATCAACATGGGATTAACGACGTTAATATCCCAAGCAACAGAATAAACCACGAGGTTGGTCTAATGGCAAAACGCGTTATGGGTACGTCGTGCGTACCTGTTACGGGTTATCGTCACAGCCGTTTTTATGGTGATCAACACTTTCTCAACGTTACCCACGTTCAACAATGGCGGCGGTGGCTCGCCAGGCTCAACAGATCTACAATCATTTTCTAAATAAAACGGCAAGAATCTACTAAATTGTTTTTAAATGTTACACCTGACGTATAGGTTGGGAGCTGGCATAGTGGTTAGAGCTTTTGACTTTGCATCCAGGGGTCCCTAAGTGTGGCATTTTTCGGGCTGAAAATGCCTTATACCCCATTGCCCATGGGGGTCTGGGTAGCCCTTTCAGTGTGGTTCTGTTGGGGACTTAACTTAGCGGATCAACCATCACATGAGTGAGTTGTATAAGAAACCAGGAGTACCCCAAAGACAAGATATGAAAAACTAAACAGAGACTTACAAACTAAACGGAGACTTACAAACTAAACGGAGACTTGCAAACTAAACGAAGACTTGCAAACTAAACAGAGACTTACAAACTAAACAGAGACTTACAAAGTAAACAGAGACTTACAAACTAAACAGAGACTTACAAACTAAACAGAGACTTACAAACTAAACAGAGACTTACAAACTTAACAGAGACTTACAAAACTAAACAAGAGACTTACAAACTAAACAAGAGACTTACATTGTGTTGACTTTATCTGAGACACAGTGTGTGGTTGATTCTTTCAGGGACAGCAACTCCGGTTTCATGCCTTCAAAATAAAACAAAAAACCTAAAGATAGATAGAATCAGGCAATTAACCTAACTCTAAACTCTGATTTCTCAGGAGCCCTGAAATATATAATGATAGAAACTGTTGATGTTCCGTATTGGTGCACGTACTTTCAGTTTCAGTATCAACAAACCGTAGTTTTGGAAGACTGTGATGATATCTGTCAGAGATACAATTTGCGGTTGCCGTGACAACGCTGCCTGTCCCAACAGAGAGAAACACTGTTCCACGATAAGCGCATTGCTGTGTACAGACACTGCAAAGTGCGGAGCTTTTTATAGACATTGTAAAAATACTTGCTATTGATAGACACTCCAAAAGCATTCCTAGTGACAAACAATGACAAAATGACAAAAGTGTTGCCACATGTTAATTACCTGTACAACTTTTCTTCTGTCGTCTCTTTCCTTCGTTCCACTATCTCTAACTCTTCCTTCTTCTTTCCTAGCACCATGCGCTCACCAATAACTCCCAAAACCCTTTGTCTTCTTTCACCTTTAGTTTTACCTAGTAACCCCCCACTCCCCTTTCCACCAATCAAGTCCCATAATCAACATTTTTTTTGTATTACAAACAGCATGGTTGATCTCCCTTACACAGTAACGAACATTGCTACAGACAAACATTGCAAGAGGAGTTGCCATAAAACGAACATTACTAAATGTGTTACGGACAGACACCAGGGTATGGACACTGCAAAATGCGTTGCCATGGATGGACAATGTAAACTGCTTGTCACTATGATATATTAGAGATCTTCATATAAACGCAAAGAAAATAACAAATAATAATAAATCATTTGTTTTGAAGGCGCCCTAATAACTAGTATGTCTCTAAGGCGCCTACATACATTTGGTTTAATAACTAATTGTTGTATTACACAATAAAAAGTAAGTTAAATCATAGCCTAAAACAACAGTTAAATAAAATGTAACATGAGTTAAATCAAAGCCTAACACAACAGTTGTCTCTAAAGCGCCTATATACATTTCATGTAATAACTAATTATAATGTATAACGCAACAGAAATCACATATAAGTTAAATCATAGCCTAACACAACAGTTAAATGAAATGTCTGCCTAACAGCAAATTTGTACAAAAACACAAGTGTTCCTAAAAAAGACCTCTAAACAAAAACTAGATTTCGGGGTGAGACTCACTGATATAGAAGCACCAGGTGATATCAGCAGACGTCAGGTCACGCGGGGTCATCAGTTGAAGCCACATCAGAGTTATGGGCCCTTCTGAAACATAGAAAAATAATCAACGACATAGATCACTCTTAATTAAGTTTACCGCCTACAATAATACGTGACGATTATGACTACTGCGGCTGACAAATGCTGATTGATTGGAATTTTTTTAATAGCTTATTTCAAAGAGAAGTCGCAGGCCTTTCTAATGATACCACTATCATGTATATTCGTTACATTCGAGCTTTTTCGTGGTAAAAAATCCATTTTAGGGATGCTCTCTATATAAAAACTTATATTAAATCTGGTGACGGTGAATCTATAAGGGGTTTCCTTCTCTTCTCGTATTACAGGATTTGGCTACCGTGGCAACGCACATCTCTAAATTAATTTAGGGAGTTTTGTAAAAGATTACACACCGAAGTTTACTTACAGTCGATGAATCATAATTTATGACCGAGGTCATTTCATGAATTTCCATCATGTCACATTAACCCTTGAATAGCTGGACACATAGCACATTAACCCTTGAACAGCTGGAATGGTATGGATGACGAGTATTTACGACTACGATAGCACAATTCAGTTTTCAGCGGGTTAAAGGAATGTCACTGCTGTTGTTGAGCAACGCTCTACCGTACCTGGATACGGCAGGTATTTAGTCGTTAGGCTGCAGCCACACTCTCGTGCCGTAGTTCCTTCGTTAAACAGATAAAACCGATCAGGTCCAAACACATCGATGACCGCATCGTCTGTCCGAGACTGTATTGGCTTTCTCAAGACCTTATGTACCTGAGATGGAATTAATTACAGGTAAGGTGCACTAGCTGCTTTCAAATCTCGCCGGACAACACGTTTACTCTGACAAAATGTTTATCCTGACAACCTGTTTACCCTGACAACCTGTTTACCCTGACAACGCGTTTACCCTGACAACGCGTTTACCCTGACAACGCGTTTACCCTGACAACGCGTTTACCCTGACAACGCGTTTACCCT